>JADKLZ010005465.1:3579045-3594095 GCA_021533235.1 Biomphalaria straminea | reverse complement strand
TCTGTCTCTCTCTCTCTCTCTCTCTGTCTCTCTCTCTGTCTCTCTCTCTCTCTCTCTCTGTCTCTCTCTCTGTCTCTCTCTGTCTCTCTCTCTGTCTCTCTCTCTGTCTCTCTCTCTGTCTCTCTCTCTGTCTCTCTCTCTGTCTCTCTCTCTCTCTGTCTCTCTCTCTGTCTCTCTCTCTGTCTCTCTCTCTCTATGTCTCTCTCTCTGTCTCTGTCTCTCTCTCTCTCTCTCTCTGTTTTGTAAAAGGTATGTACACATTTGTTCTCCCACACCCTATCTCGGATCAATTTCAAATTTCACACAATTATTTCTTGAGGCCAATCTAAACAAGAATAAAACAAATCACAATAATCAATTAATTAATTAGAGGGCGCGGTCTTTGAGCGGTAAAGCGATTGGCTTCCGTACTGGAGGTCCTGGGTTCGAATCCTGATGTAGACTGGGATTTTTAATTCGAGATTTTCGGGCGCCCTTGAGTCCACCCAGCTCTGATGGGTACCTGACATTAGTTGGGGAAAAGTAAAGGCGGTTGGTCGTTGTGCTGGCTACATGACACCCTCGATAACCGTGGGTCACAGAATCATATGACCTTTACATCATCTGCCCTATAGACCACAAGGTCTGAAAGGGGAACTTTACTTTTTAAAATTAATTAATTAGCTATTGGTACATAATAAATAATGATTTTGTTTGAAAACAGTCAAGGCGCAAAAATCGTACTTGACAGATATGAAGGTAAAAGTAGGGTTAGTCCCCCTGAGAAGGCTTGGGCCCCAAGTTCAAATTCAAGTCGTAATTTTTTTATGCATTTAAAATATGATAACATAAACAGAGTTACCCCCCTTTTTGTGTCCCCCCCCTTTTTTTTTTCCTAACTGGTCAATACAAGTGTTAAAATCATAGCGCATTGAGCTAGCCAAAAACAATTAATATTGGTTAAACAAAAATAATGTGTTCAAATATTTCTAATCTCACCGATTAATTATTGTTTCCTATCTTATATAATACAGACGTTACTTCAAAATAGATGATGATTACATACTACGCGTGATGCATACAGTCATGCATATTAACCAATGATTTAAATTCTGTAAAGTCACTGGTTTTCCTGGCTCGCTCAGGCAACCCATTCCATGCTCTAATGGCACTAGGGAAGAAATAGCATTTGTATCTCTAATCCAAATTTAATTACTTCACTGATCCAAACTCATTGATATAATTAAAGTTGAAATTAGTTTTTTTTAAAGAATTTCTTATGTATTTTTGTGTGTGTTGTTATTTTCCTTTTCTATCGTATGGTATTGCATATCTGAAGCTCATAACAGTCCGGTTTGAGAATTGAAACTTAATACAAAACATAACAATTTAATGTAATGGTCAGCAGTCAGCACTTAGTTAGACTCATAACTACCCAAAGACTATTCTTCCAGATTTTAGTTAAAAAAAAAAATCAATAACCTCTTAATGGGGGGGGGGGGGCGTGCCACTACCAGAGAGGAGTGGGAGAACTTTGTTGCTTTAACGGATGGCAAGAAGAGAAGGAAGAAAACAAACTAAGCAAAGCACAGTTCATTCATTGATAGAAATGAGTAGAGACAAATGACAGATTGAATGTCGCATCTCTGTCATTCTTACTGACATCTGGGCTTAGCTCCATTCATGAGCTTCAAGGGAATACGTTTTTTTTTCCCTCTTCGAGGTGGACCGCCCACATGCACAATGAAGTGACCCGTCCAGATTTGATTGTGTCCCGACGCGTCATCTTGTCTACTTCACTCCACATTTCAACTTTAGAGATGGCGGTGTTCATTCACGCCCCAGGACGTAGATAGCCTGTAAATAGAAGTTCCCCTTTCAGACCTTGAGATCTATGGGGGGCAGATGATGTAAAGGTCATCTTTTTCTCTGGCCAGCTGTTAACTAAGGTGTCAAGTGGCCAGCACAACGACCAACCGCCTTTACTTTACCCCAACTCATGTCAGGTACCCATTAGAGCTGGGTGGACTCTGAGGTACCCGAAAATAAAAAATATAAGTTTTCATCAGGATTTTCTGCCTTTTGTAGAAAAAGAAGAGAAAAAATATGGAGACAAAAAATTTCAATAGATACTTTCGTCCTAGATTGGTTTATTGTGGCTTATTGGTAAACCGTTTGACTTCCGAACGAAGAGACTCTGATTCAAATCTCGTCGAAAACGTGGATTTTAAATTTCGGGATTTTTAGGGCGCTCCACTCCACTCAAATTTTTTTCATTATAGGCCCTATTATTCGGGGAAAAGTAATGGTCTCGGATGATTGTAAGGTCTGATAGGAACTTTGTTTAGTGCTAGAAAATACAGAATTATTATACAGATGTTCTAGCGTTACAATGCACAGACTAGATGCAAATGAAATAATTTTTTTGGATATATGTTACATTGAAACGTAGCGATGGTATATTTGAGTCTAGAGTAAACAATATTGTATTGGAAAATAGGTCAAGAACGGGATACATATTATTTATAAATTTTATTTTATTAGATACAATAAATCCCTAGACAGCGCAATAGGAAAGTGTGCAGGGGGTGAGGGTTTAAACACCTGGTGAAAGTAGTAATGAAAGTAGTAATGACTAACTTCTCGACCTTCAAAAATCTCATTACTGGACAGAGAAAAAAAAAGTCAGAGATTTGGTTTTAAAGAAGATGTCAATAGGACATTGACCTGAGTGATTGTCCGAGTGATCTGTAGTGTTGAGGATTGACTTCGGAAATAAACAACCTCTGCCAGACTGACCACTTGTTTTCTTACACAGATTTCAAAAGGCTGTTTCATTATTTTTCAAGTGGTGAAAACCCCAAATCTTATTTCCGTATTATGAATGGTACTGTTGAATAAAAACATAAGCAGGTGTTAAATACTTTGTCTGATAGAGCTATAAAAGACTGTCTGATAGTGCTGAATACCCTCATAGCACTAAATATTTTGTCTAATATAGGTGAATAATTTTATAGTGCCAACTAATACAAAATACTTTTTTTTATTATCGTTTATTTCATGGCCTGACCAATTAATTTTAGAGTTTCAATAGGTTTAATTGTAAAATTATCTCAACCTAATATATCTAAAAATACCCACAAATATAAAACTATCGAGCTACGTGTACACGTGTATGTCTGCTCAATAATCAGAAGCGGTCTTATCAATATGTGGGGTCACTGGCGAGTCTTATACGCTGTCCCGGGAGACGTAAGCGTAGTTTGCCCCTAGACCATTTATACCATACCACATCGCGCAAACGGACTCATCCGTCTGTAATGCTGTACGCCTTATTACTGTCAGTACCTAAAGTGTCGTACTTTAATAATACAAAGTAGCTTAATTACACTAAATGACGAAAATAAGTACACACATAGTAAAAGTCAAGACACAGACTATGGTCAGTAATAAATCTCATGTGAATTCACACATGTAAACAAACACTAGGGGAGAGAAATGATATAAATAAAAAATTCAGGACACGTTATAGAACACAGGTTAAAGGTACTGGAAATATGGTGTTTAGAAACTAATTGATATGATAAAAGCTGAGATGGTAATTGGTATCATATAGATGTGGGCAAAGGCTTTCAAAATATTGAGTAACAAGACCTTGAGTATGAAAACTGGTCTGGTTTCCGAAGCCGTCTGTGACAAAAGAATCTTCTTTCGCGGGGCCTCTCATGCACGAAGCATAGGCGGTTGCCCCGTTGGCTATCCCTTAATGCCGCCTCTGTTAACAATAAACGCAGTTAAACTATTGATTTAAACTTTAGCCCTAGTGTTGAAATAAACAGTTCCGGTCCACGTGACGTCATTGTTATGACAACCTTTCGGATGTAATTAACTTCACTTCCTGGGGTCACGTCTGCTGTTTCCAGCATATGACTTCCTGGTTTAATAAACTGTACCAAATTTTAACACAAAGTTGTGGCAGAAAAAAAAAATGTTCAGCTTAAACATTGCAGATAGAGAGAAAGTAAAAGACATGAAAAAAAAATGGAAAAATGGAGAGGGGTTCGAAAGAGAAAGGCCGAAGAGAAGGAAAGAGAAGGTGGCGAAAGAGATAAGGAG
The DNA here is from genome assembly GCA_021533235.1 of Biomphalaria straminea. Lineage (NCBI taxonomy): Eukaryota > Metazoa > Mollusca > Gastropoda > Planorbidae > Biomphalaria > Biomphalaria straminea. Next base: position 3,590,000 of record JADKLZ010005465.1, on the reverse strand, counting down.
AGAAGGAAGAGAAAGTGAGGAGAAAAGAGAACGGAAGGGGTGAAGGAAAGAGTAAGAGAAGGGAGAGGGGGGAGAAATCAAGAAGAGAAGAAAAGAGAAAGGAAAGAGAAAGTGAGGAGATAGGAAAAGACAAAGGGAGTTGATGGAAAACGAAAAAGTGAGATTGAAAGAGAAAAGTAGGAAAGAGAAAGGAGACGACAGGGAATTGAGTAAAAAAGAAAGAAGGAAAAAAAGACACTCACAAAAAAGGAATGGACACTTAAAAATAAATGAGATCTTTATAAAAACAGCAAAATCATTGACATAAACCTTTTTTTTTTAACAAAATTTTTTATCTTAAAATGTATATTAAGCAACACAGATTTGATCTTATTTTATATAAAATTTTGTTTAAACATGGAGTTTCTAAAAGTAAAATGACATCACTGAACTGATCGTGACAGCCCGTTTCCTATCGGGATCATTGTCCTTTGATGTGAAATAAAAAGATAGATTCACAGGAACTCTCTGGCTTAAAAAACACAATTGATCTTCCATCATTTAGTTTGCAATTGTAATGATGTCTAGACACTGGGATTACAACCTACTACGATGAATACAAATCTATATTTTATCGTGTCAGTACTCGGATGATATCTCAGATTCTGTTCTTGTCGATTAGCTTTACAGTTAACAATAAAATATAAAACGGAGAAAAGATAATAAAAGGACTATGTAATTTTATGATGTCAGATTTTCACTGTCTTTTCTAGTTTAAGAGATCTAAAAGGGACGGACGGACAGACAGTTCTCACATAACTAATAGCGTCTTTTCCCCTTTTGAGGACAGCTAAAAAAAAAGAATGAATCATTATTTGTAGTACATCATGTTATTTGTTATTGTATAAAATTAATATCATGTTTATTGTTATCGATGAAGGCAGTCTAACTGTTTGGAATCTGCTGTCTGCTGTTATGACATGATTAGAGTGTAGATTTATTTCGGTGATAATTAAGGAATAAGTTTTTCATTAGTGACGGAAGTGACGATAGGTTAGATTAAAAACAAGGAGAAGAGATTGACGCTAACAACAAACAAGACGCTTTTCGAGATACAAGGCAAGACACAATAATCGAACGACAACGACGGGTCCGTTCTTGAACATTAAAGTTCATTTTATTGTTGAAGCAGCATCGACTTACTGTATCATTGTCCGGCCTTCATTGGTGGTTTGATTTTGGACATTTGATACTATGGCGCCGTGAATATGTACGCAACACTGCTTAAAAAAAAGGATTGTTATATTTTGCTTGTTTAACTATTTATATAGTATCATAGGTTACATTATTTATTTTTCTAATTATAGAATCTAAGAGTTCTATAACGTGTTTGAAACTGTTAACTATGTATTAGATTATCGCTACAATATTTTGCTTCTTAATTCTTTATAATTGCATAAAATCAGAGGCGTCACTAGGGTGGGTGTCACCCGGTGCGGTAAAATCAGGGTGTCACCCCCCCCCCCCAGCGTTCCACTTATTCTTCAAATAAAAAAACTATCGTTGTTCAGTTGTTGTTTTTGCGCAATAATACAGTTCGTTGATTGCTGCTACACAAAGTTTAAATGAGCATCGATTATGTTTTTTTTCTCTCTTACATATTATCGTTAATCATTACATACATTAACATCTACGATTTTTTAAATAGAAAGAAATTAAAAACTTACTGAGCCTGCTTTCCTAAGCAAACATTAAACAGCTCTTAATGGAAACTTTTGAACATTAAAACCACATATAGTGGTAGTTTCATGAGGACAACTAATGAAAAATGCAACTTAATGAACTTATTGATAGGTACAAAAAAATGTAAAAAATCTTTTTAACATATAAAAGTTTACAATAACTTTAGAAAATAAATATTTAAATTTCCTTTTCAGGATTTCAAATTAGAAAACTTAAAAAAAAAATTTAAAACCCAATATATCTTGCGACTTCGTTTTCAATGGACGGAATTGCTTGATTTGATTTAAAAAAAATAGTTGTTAATTAATGTTTCAATGAGAGAACGTTGTTAGTTAATGTTTTATTGAGAGAACGTTGTTAGTTGATGTTTTAATGAGAGAACGTTGTTAGTTGATGTTTTAATGAGAACGTTGTTAGTTGATGTTTTAATGAGAGAATGTTGTTTGTTGATGTTTTAATGAGAGAACGTTGTTAATGTTTAATCAGAGAACGTTGTTAGTTAAATTTAGTTTTGCAAAGCTTCTTTTCACATGACGCCTTGTAAACATGCATTTGGCAAGAAACAGTTAAAGGTTTAATTCAAAGGCTGGTAGAGATTCGTTGTCGTCTTTCAAAACTTTGCTGCATTCTAGTATTCTAGTTTTAGTATTTATGTTCACATATCTTGCCCTCAGGCCCAATATAAAAGAGATTGATGCAATCAGCATTAACTTCTTGCTCTCTATTTGAATAGTAAATCTCAAGAATACTTTCCTGATATTTTCATATTGTTAAAACGTATTTTTCTTTTTCATTAACATGCTAGTTTGTTTTGAGAAAAGTTATCTTAATAACATTTTGAGCTAACTTTTCACATATTTCGTAGAGTAAATGTTAAAGTGCTCGAGCTTAGCCACCACTTTGAAAATAATTAACACTTTAATTTGAAGGTACTTTTGTGTTTAGTTTACTTTTTTTTAGTACATCTGCCAATAAGAAAGTCAAGCAATGAAAATTATGCGTGTATTCACAGACAGCTGGCAATCATATTTGTGCTGCGCCTCTAGTGTTTGTATTTTCAGAGAGACGGCAAAGATTTTCGCCGTCACACTTTCATAAAATCGTTCTTTCATGGGTCTAACAGCAACACCATGAGCACACCAGCGAGTTGTTCATATGACACGCTATCATTAAATATTATCATATCTATTAGTATTAGTGGCAAAGAAATAAAACCCTTTTTCTAGAGAACCAAGAAAGTATAATTAGAAAATATTTTCCGATTAAGAATTTGAACCACATAGCTTAAGTAAACGGTGTACACATCCATTCAAGTTTCTTTTCTGTTCTTCATTTATTACTGCCTGAACTTCTTCATGAATCCTTGACATTGTAGCTGCATTACCATGTCCCTGAGCTCATCATATCGATACGTTAAGCCCATCTCTTTTCAGTCGTTTTAAATTATCAGAACTGATACACCAGATTTGGCCCACATTAAGAGGAATATCCTACATTTCTGTCATTTCAACATTACCATTGCTACTGTTAATATATCTTAAAACTTTAGAGATCTATGTTAGGTGTGCTGTAATACAAGATACCAGAGTACCTTGCAGCTTTTATGTCTCTCATCTCTGATAAGTATATCCCTTAAGTGGTTTTCTAAAACATTTATATATATTTTTGGTACAAGCTTGGAAAGTAACTTTTTTTGTTTTCATCGCTGACTTGCGATCGTATAAGTTATTATTTCAGCACTGGCTCATATTTGGATAACATTTCCACAATCCCGAGAAAAAAAAATTTCATTATTCAATGAAAAGTCTTCTTCAGTTCGCCACCATATACTAAAATTTTCTTTGCTAGAAACAATGCGATTGTAAGCAATCTATAATACAAGATGTTCCTCGGTTTTCCCATCTAAACGTCAATCATAGCAATGACGTCCTTGTCAATTTTTGGAAGCTAAAGTCCTGCTCCCAAAATATTCCTAATTTGAAAGCCTGATAAATGTTCTTCCGTCTTCTCTTGAGTTTCTCGTTGTGGACATGTCCACTATTTATTAGGGAAAAGAACCTTGCTATTGATGTTTTCCCATTTAGAATAATTTTATTCAACAATTTCAAAGCTTTCTGTTACATTTTAAAGTTGGTATTTTAAATTATTTTTTAAAGTGCTTTTTTACACTTGGGTTTCACCCCCTATCGGGTGTCACCCGGTGCGGACCGCACCCCCCGCACCTGCCTAGTGACGCCTCTGCATAAAATATTTTAGATTTTTGCTGAAAACATTTAGCTGGGTCATTACCTCCCTTGTTTCTGACGAATGTATCCCGCCACGGTCTATTAATAGATATGAGCGCGATACCACCTGGCTATCTGCTTTCCGCTGTGGCTCAACGTAAACCCAAAACTTCCGCTCACCGTGAGCGTATCATATTTTTTAAAACTCTGGCGTGCAATGAAGCTTTCACAACATTCAGAAAATGTACATTGTCTTTTAATTCTGGGATGTGAATAACATTTTATAGCACTTGATTTCATTAGGACATTATTTAGATCCAAGATTTAGTTTCGGTACTGTATATATATTTACGTTTAACTATACAGTGTGTTAACTACTTTGTTTTATATTATGTAGTGTAGTCTTCATTCAGTGTTACTAACAGAAATCGTAGGGCACTAATTCTTTGCGTTGTTTTTTTCCCAAGCTTATATGAACTCATACCGTCTGTTTCACAGGTCCACATTTTATATACGCTATTTACGCTAGATGGTGGGAAGCGTGGTCGAGAGGCTAAGTGCGGCTTGAGCTTGGCTTGCTTGGCTACCTAGAAGGGGGCTCGAGGTTCGACACCCAACTCGGGCAGAGTTGTGTTTACTGAGTGCCCAAAGGCAGCACGGGAAACCAATTCCTAGATACCCCCTCCCCCCACCGGTCCACTAATGAGATTGGACCAAAGCGCTCTGAGCATGCTATAAGCATGAAAGTAGCGCTATATAAAAGCTATAATAATAATATTTCCCTCACTTCCTATTCTCGGATCATGCGGACACTTGTACAGTATTCATTCTCCCTAACAAAACATGAATAAGTACCAAAAAAAAATTACCATCCAATTGATTAATGTTGTATATTATATAAAAAGGGAAATAGATCCCACATGATTGAGATATATGTAAATGTGCGGCTCTTTCTCACAAAAGAGTCCACCAAGCTTTCATGGGTTACTGGCGCTAGTTGGGGAAAAAGTAAAAGCGGTTGGTCGTTGTGCTGGCCCCATGACATCCTCGTTCACTATGGGCCACAAAAAAACAGATGAATTTTACATCACCTGCCCTATTGATCGCAAGGTCTGATACGGGAACTTTATTTTCACTTTGCACTATAGAGGCAATAAAACACTAAAGTGTCAAATACATTGTCCATGCAATAAAAACTTTAATAGACCTATGAGTGAAGATAACAAGAATCTCTAGCTTGTAAATAGGTTTAAACGAAGAGATACAAGCATGTCGAAACAGACGAACAACATCTTGCCATCATCATCACCATCATCATCATCGTCATCTGTTGCCTAACTTTCATCGTATGGGGGGCGCTGTGACAAGTCGCGTAAACAAATCCCTGCACGTTTCCCGGCCAACAGCTGTTTTAAGCAGGATATCAAGAGAGGGGGCTTTTCCTTTAAATCTCTTCTTAACCACATTTGAATGTATGGCTCTTTGCATTCTTTGCATAACAATGACTAATTATTTTGGCTTTTATATAGCGCTATTTTCATGCTTAAATTATGCTCATGGAGCTATGGTACAATCTCATTTACGGATTAATGGAGAAGGGGGCAAGTGGAAGAACGTTTTTTTTTTCCGTGCTGCTTTTAGGCACTCAGTAAACACAACTCTGCCTGAGTCGAATGTTAATAATAATTATAGCTTTTATATTGCGCTCCTTTCATGCTTAAATTATGCTCAGAGCACTATGGTACAATCTTATTTATGGAGGGAGGGGGAATCAGTAAATCAATAGCTCCTTCTTCGTGTTCGAAGATGAACACATTTCTCATTTTTCTATGGAATCGAAGATGGCTGTAGAGTCCAATCTTCGCTTTGAAAAGCCGGCCGCATATTTGGCATGGGTGAGTTTTGTCAGTTGCAGATAGGCCTGCTTTTTCTCTCTGCTTTCTGTTGGTTCGGAGGGGGAATCAGTAAATACAACTCTGACAGAATGTCGAACTTCGAGCCCCCTTCATAAGTAGCCAAGTTAAAGCGTACTTAGCCTCCTGACCACGCATCCCGCTTTGAAAATTAATAATTTGTTTTTTTTTTAAATTAGTTTCATCTTATGTTTCAGATCTTCATCAAAATGGCATCAAATGCAATATACTGAGCTTAAACAAATAGTTATTACAACTGTTTTCAAGACTGTTTTCAAGATATTGTGCCTGACACGTCATCAAGTCCATTAAGTGATATTAAAACACATTACACAGACAGCAATGGAGATGGAGCTCGATCTGTCCGGATGGAACATTCCGGTGCCCACAAAGAGGTCAGTAAGCCAAAGCGAGGTTAACAGTCTCCAGGACTACGATGTGAACACGGTAAAGTCAATCAACATGTCTCTATGGGGCAACTCGTCTCTAAACGGGACCAACTCCAGCCAGGTCAGCTATATGGACGATCTCAACCGTGACCTGCAGAAAGTGGAAATAGCCGTTCTGGTAAGTTGTATTTTCAAGAATTCAAAAAGAATGTCTGTGAAATGAAAGCGTACAAGTTAACAAAGAAACAGACAATAATCGTAGATATTGCGTTAATGGTGTTATATGAATAATCTAGTTGATCTTGTTAACAAAAATATATTTGCTATTTTCACGTCTACAGAGTCAGTTAAAGAATACAAGGCAAAATATGATACTTACATTTTTTCACGGGAACATATTTGAAAATAAATTTTGTCCTTTGAGAACTAAGCATTCGCCTGTCTTATAGTATGTTGGATCGTCGTGTCATCACACATGATTATTCGACCTTCTTTCTCCATTTCTCTATATCTTTCGCCAATATTAGAATCATTTTTGAGACAGTCGTCACTTCCCTATGTTGTTTACCTTTTGCTTCCTATGTCTGCCTCTGCTTTTTTAGCGGCCCCAAAAAGGGGAAAAGACGCTATTATTTTTGTGTGGCCTGTCTGTCTGTCTGTCTGTCTGACCGTCCGTCCGTCCCATTTAGATCACAGAAAGTACAAGAGAAAATGAGAATCGGACATCACAATAATTTAGACCATTCAAAGTTCTGATGCAACGGCTACTGTTTTTTCTAAAAGCTCAAAACCTAATTTTAAAAAATCACTTATGCAAGCAGTTTTTTCAAGAGAAAAACCTAATTTGTATGCATTATAAATCAAACCTAATTCAAAACAATTAATAATGGTATAAATTTAATTTCATTTCTTGGAAAGCACATTATATAACACAACCTTGTTATTCCTGGCACCGGTGGCGTAGCTGAGTGGGGGGAGAAGGGGGGAAATTTGAAAATTCCCCCGGGCCCCCACCTGATGAGGGCACCAAAAGGAGTGTTGTTTGCATTGAAAATTAGATAATAAGCAATTGCAGAGGCCCCCAAAGATTTCTAGCCCCCCCCCCCCGTTGGGGCCCCCAAACGATGGAAAATTCCTGGATTTGTAAAAAAGTCAGTTCTGGCCCTGTCGATCTCATTGTATAGTCCCACAGTCCTAATAGTCTTTCCTAACAGTGTTCAGAAGGTGAAATTAGGGTCCAAATATTAACTAGCACTTTTCATTCTCTAATATTAAATTAGATACCACTTCTTTCCCTATAAATCATTCTCATTCAAACACCCATTCTCAGCACTCTATATTCACAATGCGAGGCCATATTGTCGCACGAAACTAAGCATTTTCTCTTCAAGTAATTCATATAGCTTTAGACCAGGGGTTCTTGGCGACTCCTTTTTACAATCCCCCATTCTGTCGCGACCTCCCCCCCCCCCCACAGCAATAGAAGAATAGACAAAAACTATCCATTTTTTGATGGTCTTTGGCGATCCCTGGCTAATCGTCAATCGACCCCCAGCGAGTCGCGATCCACAGGGTGAGAACCCTTGCTTTAGACGCTTTAGAGACTGAAGTCTTTAATTTCTTTTTAGAACTAGATATCTAGTTTTACTCAGAAAGATTAGTAAATATTTGAACTAAATTAAATATCCATTATTTTCTATTTAGGCAACAATTCTGTACATGGCGTTGTTCGGTAATGGTGTGGTTCTTCTGGTTCTACGGTTACGACCTCAGAAGTTATCCCGCATGCAGTGGTTCATCGCCCATCTGGCTTTCGCTGACATTTTCGTTGCTCTGTTCAACGTCTTGCCGCAGCTGATTCATGACGTCACTTCCGTCTTCCTCGCTGACGATATTACTTGCAAATTTGTCAAATACATGCAGGTTAGTGCACGGATGTGATATAATCTTTTAAAGTTTTTTGTGTGTTTGCTTTACGATGTTGTGTTAAGAATACATTGTTTAATTGTTATAAGTGTGCAGAGTCTCAGCAACTTGTCGTTTCGTATGCACATTGGAGTGTAGCCAATTTTAACAATATCTTTGCTGACTGAATGCATCCCATGATACTTTACGAATAATTTTCGAATGTGTCTACCATAGACATAAATAAATATAGACTGGAAAAAGGAAGTAACTTCATGTAACTTGAAAACATGTAGATCTATATCATAGACATAAATGTCTATGATCTATATCTATTGGATTCGGATTTCCGAATTATGAAAAATTAAAAAATTGCATGATTTTTAGTCTTAGAGATTAAACAAAATTCATAGGCAATTCACATACCTATCTATAAATATATTTTTATGTACGTAAAATTTTTTTTAGGCTCTAGGGAGTCGCCCCAAATCAATATTTTCTTTCTTAGAAAAGTAATCTTTAAATTCTTTAGTTTTCAATGTTTAGAAATAATGCAAAATCATATTTTCGGATATTCACGCAAATATATGAAACAAAGCCATTTCCTGTTTGTTTGCATTGAGATAATGTTTCAAAAATATTAGATGGAAATAATAATAGGCTTGTCTTCGAGTCCGAAGATTAATGAGGAATACAGTGTTTCCCGTGACTGTGCAGTCCCAGCTGTGACCTACATATTTTGCCACATCCAGGGCAAGCAAAACCATTGTCCGCAGGTGGCCGGTTTAGATTTTCTTTTCGTCGTCTGCGTTTGTCCTCGGCGGCAGATTTTCTTTTGGTCTCAAATGGAAATGTAGATGGAAATAATTCATGTTGATTTAAGTCATCTTATGCACATTTAAATAGATTTGATTACCTAGATCTAAAAACTGCAAAATAATAATTATAGGACGACAGTAGGCCTACTCTTGCTTTTGATGTTCAATTACTATATCTAGATCTAAAAATTAAATTATGTTTCAGCTACTTTACAAAACAATGCATTAATCCAACTTTCTAAAAATTGTTGAGATGCTTTGTACTTTTAAAAAGTCTCCATGTCCAGTCTAGATGTAACATAGAAGTCTATGGTCTACACATAAAATGTTATCATGGAAACTTGTCAACAAATAACAGATTACTCTGGTTTGAGCTAATTTGCGACGTCGAGATAGAGCGAATTAGTTTTTATCAAGATTACTTTGACGTACGAGCGCTAAATCTTTTTAAAGAAATTTCCATAATGATCTCCAGGGGGGAGGTTAAATCCTTGTAGATAGACAAATTATGTCCAAACAACCCCCAACCCTACCAAATCATATTAATTGGGATACAAGGCTCATTCCAAGTGAACTTTGTCAAAATTTTGAAACTTAATTGTTAATTCAGCAACTAGAAATAAAAGAAAAGAGTTGAGATGGGATATGTCCGTGACCAAGGAGGGTGGGTGTGAGCATGTATATCGATTGAATGCTGGTACGGGTGCGTGAAAGGGGGAATGGGCTTTTTTCATGGGGTTTTATTTCTTGTTTTTTTTTTCCAAATGACGTTTTGTTTAAGTTGCGATTTTAAATTTATAATTTTGACTTTTGCGTTCATCTGATTTTGTTTAAACAAAATTATTTTTTTTCAAGTTTTGTTATTTACATTTGTTAATTAGATGGGGATTTTAAAATGGCGGGCGGGTGTGTTCTAGTGCGTGAGTGTATGCGGGGGAGGGTGTGTGCTATGGGGAATGGGTTTTTATGGGATTCGTTTGATTTTGACGTTAATTTGATTTGATTCTTACATTTTTTTTTCAAATGGGGCGCGGTTGTCGAATGGTTATGCGCTTGGCTTCCGAACCTGACTTCCTGGGTTCGAATCCTGGTGACGACTGGGATTTAGAATATCGGAATTTGTAGGACGCCCCTGAGTCCACCCAACTCTAATGGGTACCTGACTTAAGTTGGGGAAAGTAAAGGCGGTTGGTAGTTGTGCTGGCCACATGACACCCTGCTCGTTAACCTAAGAAACGGATGACCTTAACATCGTCTGCCCCATAGATCGCAAGGTCTAAAGGTTATCGTTACTTTACTTTAAGTATTGCTGTGTACGAAGAATTTAGACGAGATTTGGAAGTACCTGCTTTATAACGCGCCTCGACAAATATACACACACATGCCTTAATTAAATGGGGAAAATAAAATGTTAATTAGATGGGGATATTAAAATGGCGGTTGGGTGTGTCCTAATGCGTGAGTGAATGCGGGGAGGGTGTGTGCTATGGGGAATGAGTTTTTATGGGTTTTTATGACTTTTCAAATTACGTTTTTATTAGTTTCAATTTCGATGAGTACATAGACTTTTTACGTGATTTGGAAATTGCCACATTATAACGTGCCCCTAAAAACACACAAACATGATGTGGGCCAGTGAATTCTAGTCTCAACCCGACCCTAACAAAAAAGCTAGACCTACTTATTGACTTAATCCTGTGCACTCCCTTGGGAGGATAGGCAGCAACCACACCTGTCCACCGACCTTGGTAGTAAACAGCTTTCTTCATCTTTTTATATGAACTATGTTACTCATATACCCCATAACATCTGCTTTCACACTTCTCAGTCCATTGTAACTACAACGTTTTATTTATCTCTTGATTCTGTTTGATACCTGCTTTATTTTATCTATCGAATTTTGTTTGATACCTGCTTTTTTATCTATCGAATTTTGTTTGATACCTGCTTTATTTTATCTACTATCGAATTCTGTTTGATACC
>JADKLZ010005465.1:3561513-3579035 GCA_021533235.1 Biomphalaria straminea | reverse complement strand
TACTATCGAATTCTGTTTGATACCTGCTTTATTTTATCTATCGAATTTTCGGGCGCCCTTGAGTCCACCCAGCTCTAATGGGTACCTGACTTTAGTTGGGGAAGTAAAGGCGGTTTGTCCTTGTGCTGGTCACATGCCACCCTCGTTAACCGTAAGCCACAGAATCAGATGACCTTTACATCATCTGCCCTATAGGCCACAAGGTCTGAAAGGGGACCTTTACTTTTTTTATTTTTTAGAGTACTCAGTAATAACAACACTTTTTTCTTTACATCCTAGGTCTATCGGCCATCCTTAACTTCCTCTATCTTTTAGCGCGTCTCTGTCCTGTGTCTTATGGTGCACAGTCTTACATCTAATGACAGTGCGCAATGTAGGGTCGTAACAATGCTGCGATACATTCTCTTGGTAATCGAAGCTAATGCCATATCTTCGGAGTCTAACATTGTTTCTTAAAAGTTTAGAATCAGGAAACATGTAAAGGACCAAGATATTTGTGTAGTCACTGAATGAACTCATTATATCAGGCATGTCAAACACGGCGTTCGGGGGCAGCATGCGGCACTCGACCACCTTGCATGCGGCCCGCTTGGCCACCTCAAAAATTATCAAAATAATATTACATTATTAAATCAGCCACCGCTAGAAAAACAAAAACACATACAAAAAAAAAACAAGAAAAAAAAACATCGAATGAAAGGTTTTGAGGTCATACGATGTGAATGCGTAGTCATCGGCACCGTATTGGTTTCAAAATCAACCATCGCTGGATCCCTATAATGGAATAATTTATATTGGAACTCGCTGAACCTCCAAGAAAACATGTCACATATTGCCTCTAATACATTTGTGCGTAAAATTTAAAATTCAATTAAAAAACAACACTAATTTGGGGGCAATTAAGTCGGGGCCCGGGGAGAATCTTCAAATTCTCTCCCCCCCCCCTCAGCCCACGATAGATTGATTGATTGCATAAATTGAGAACATACAATCGGATGACCACCAGAAATTCAACGTTTCTTATTATTCAGGTCACTCAAATTCACCCCCACCTATTTAAAAAAAAACTCGGACCATCAGTTTGAACATTAGACATTAATTGCAAGCCATAGCTAATCATTTAGTTAAAGGGATTTTTATGAAGGAATGTATCGTTAAAACTGCGAAAGTAATTTGTCCAGAAATGGTGTGAAAGTATTCAAAGAAATAGCGTTAACTAGGAACACTCTGGCAGATATAAAAAATGACATGTCAATCAGCTCGCGTGAACAATTAAAGATCAAAATAGATTTTGAATTATTTTCATTGGCTCTCGATGAGTCAGCTGTTGTAATGGGTGTACCACAGTTGGTTATATTCATAATGGCCTGTGACAGGAATTTTGAGATACAAGAGGAGCTACTTGTTCTATGCATAACGCCACAACAAGCGATGATGTTTTTGAGATACAACAGGTGATATTGCAGTACTATTTACCTTTGTAAAGCGAGCTAGTCTAACAGCGGATGGCGCACTAACAATTATGAAATGGTTTTGATGCAAAACTACCGACAAAAATAAGAGAGACTTAATTTAAAATTTGCTCATTTTCAGTGTATCGTTCTGCGCAAAGCAATTACAATTCCAACTAGTCATAAGAAGACTGGTTTCAGTCACTATCAATTTTATTCGTGCCAGTGGATTAGATTTTCAACGTTTCTGAATGACATTGGACACGAAAGATTAAATTGTCTCAACTGCGTGTGATCATGTGAAGTGCTTTCAAGCAAAATTACGACTGTAGATGAACCAAATAAGAAGCAAAAATCTTGTTCAAATCTCAGCAAATGAGATTAAATACTGCTACAACATTTGTTCAATATGTCTTACACCTGGAATCGTTAGTAGATGCTTCAACTGGCCGTTTTCATGTCTTCGTTTCATGCGAGCAAGTATTTTCGTTGTTTTTATCTCCATTTTCATTTGCGTCTGAAAATGCTGCTGGTAATGTGCAACTAGAGCTGATAGAATAGCAGCTAAAAAATTTAGTAAATTTAGTTATTTACATGAACGGTACGTTAAATTGTAGAATTTTTCAGCCAGAATTCTAGCTAACTTTGCATGTAGTGATCTCTGTGAGCAGTTCGAGATTTTCTGATCAGAATTAGTCGTCAGTGATGGTAGTGTCAGTGGCAAACTTCCACCCGATAATAATAAACTTGTATTTCAGAATGACGTCAAGCAACAGGACAAAGAAAAAAATGCATAATCATAGTAATTTTAATCACCAAATTCTACTACAAATTATGCAAACTAAGGCCATTAATTATTGTATTCTATTGTATTGTTTCTAATCTACATAAAAGTAGTAAGCTGTTTTGCAACTGATTTTCGGCTGCGGCCCCTCAGGCCATAGTTAGTTTTTTATGTGGCCCATACACCTTAACGAGTTTGATATGTTTGCTTTATATTGTGTCTGTTCTATTTATTTGAATGTTTCTGTTGTGTTCTTCAAAGAGTCTTTGTAATCAGCACAAATTTCCACAATGATCAATAAAGCAGTTTTAGTCTTAGTCTGAGTCTTAATATTTACTATTTTAAAGGAAAGAGTTGTGGCTTTAACTACTTTAAAAATTGATATTTGTATTAGAGAATTATTCCATGTGTTATCGTCATTAACGGAGGCGCGGTGGTTGAGCGGTAAAGCGCTTGGCTTCTGAACCCGGGGTCCCGGGTTCGAATTCTGGTGAAGACTAGGATTTTTATTTCGGGATCCTTGGGTGCCTCTGAGTCCACCCAGCTCTAATGGGTACCTGACATTAGTTGGGGAAAAGTAAAGGCGGTTGGTCGTTATGCTGGTTACATGACACCCTCGTGATCCTTTAACCGTAGGCCACGGAATCAGATGACCTTTACATCATCTGTCCTATAGACCAAAAGGTATGAAACTCTGAAAGGGGAACTTTTCCTTTTTTTTTAGTCTTAGTCTTAAGTTTTATTATTGTAAAGAGAAGAATTGTGGCTTTAACTACTTTAAAAAATGATATCTGCATTACCGAGTCATTCTATGTGTAATCGTCACCATCAGAGAAACAAATTCAAATGTCAGAATCTCTTTTTCAATTCGCAGGTGATAGCCATGTACGTGTCATCCTACGTGCTGGTGATGGCCGCTGTGGATAGGTACCTGTCTATATGTCATCCCCTGGCCAGCCAGACCATGTCTCCTAAAAGAGTTCACCTGATGATCGCCCTGGCCTGGTTTCTCTCCCTGCTCTACGCCCTCCCCCAGGTGTTTATCTTCTCCCTCCAGTCCGTGGGACCAGGTAGGTGACTTAAGAATTCATTTTATTCAAATTTTATAAAACCAAAATAAAAAGTTTAAATTTCAGCTTTATTAGCAATGATTTCAGAAAATATTATCTATACAACCATAGAAGTGGTACACTTTTTAAAAGAGTTAGGGCAAAAGTCCAAAACTGATCGGGATAACAAGTACTCATAGGGAAGAAGGGAAGGCAGGTGGAGAATATAGACCCGCGGAAATTCCCCAGAAAAATACTTTAAATTTTTTCCCCTTATTTTTAACGCTAACACTTTTACTCTTTACGTCGGGTTGCAACAATGTCAGGTGAATAAAGAATTGCCTCTTGAATTGTAGTTGTACCATGAAAAAAGGAGATAAAATGTACAAGTACTATATTTCTTTCTTATAAAATATAGCATGCATTTATATATAAGTATTTTTTTTTTATTCATAAGTGAATCTTCATTTTTAAAGCTTTCGAAAGAGTATAGGGGTCTCCACAAAATTCTTGACAGGAGGCCACCACATACCCAAATCCGGCCCTGAGTGCGTAGCTTGTTATTAATATGGAATAATTGACTGATACGCATGTATGTTGGATAGAAAATAAAAACAAAGAAAATGTTAAACAAAATATTTTTAAATATACATAGCTTACTTAAGGAGAAGAACTCCACATGTACACTAGACATCTCAATACTGTAAGATTTATTTTGTTTTTTTCAATACCAGAAAAACATTAATTAATTACCAGTATTTAATTAACTACTCAAAAAAAAAAAAATGTACTACTTTTAGACCCAGCGCAGCTCATTTCTTTTCTGCCTCGATAGAGAACAACGTCGGACAGATAAGTTACCTTAAGACTCTTTTGTGTTAATTGTTTGTTATTTTTTGTTTGTTTTGTAGCTGATGAAGGCCTCGTGGCCCAAACGTCCTTTGTTTTACTTGGTCCCGCAGGGTACATTTATGCATGTTTTTTGTATTTAATTAAGTAACAGGGAATAAAAATTACTGATAAAAGGGATACTAATAGTAGTGAAGAATAATAATTAAAATGATTAACAGGTGTTAGGTACTCAATTCTTAATTGTAATTATTTAGCGACGCACCATAAAAGACAAATAGTGAACGGGACTAGTGACGTTTGGGATATGTTGGGTTAGAGACTAAGAAATCAGTTAGCGCTAGAATCTCTTAGGGTGTAGACGTGGTTTTTATTTGTATTACTGAAACATTGACTGTGGCCTATTTCGTTATTAAATTATTATTGAAAGTGTTCATAAGTATTCATCGCTTCTGTTCACTAGTTAAAATCGATGTGTCTTGTTTCGTGAACGTGTTGGATAGTTAACTACATTGAATACACCCGAACACTAAAACTCAAACGCCTGCTGAGTAATTGAAGTTGAATCCAATACAGTCTGAATCAAGCCATCATCACACAGGAATATCGCAATCACCTGTTCAATTAAATATCGCAGCACCTAGCTGCACTCTTAACACATCAATACAAACAGAGTAATAGTTGCAATAATAGGATAAGAAATTTTACACCTGAACTAAAGATATCCACTTGTAAGGAAAGTGATAAAACATTGCGCTAATGAATGATAGGAATTTAGTGTCGACGGGCCCCGGACAGGTTATTCTCATGCTTTCTGTTTAACGACAAATAAATCCTGTTTAAAATTTACTACAGTAGAGCATAGGCATTGATTAAAAAAAAATTATATTGCTTGTTAATGTTGCTTTCATCTACGAACAATAACTCCACTCTGTTGCAAAACAAAACAAAGCAGGAAATCTTGTAATTTGATTAACTCATGTCATTGATGACGTCAGTAGCAGGTGTTTTCAACCTGACCCCCCCCTCCTTCCCCAGTGCACACCTGGTGAGATGAACATCTAAATCGAAGAAGTGCATTAGTGTAATTGTCAATCTGTATATAAAACAATAGATGCACAAGACAAGACGATTGTCGAAACCCTTTTATTGAACACAAGAAAAACTCCTTCCAACACAAGAACAATGTACTGTTGCTCTAATCAACTAATGCAAACAATTAGATCGAGAGGAAAGAATGATCTAGGCTGTAATTTTAATTAATCCCCAAATGTAAATGTAAAATTTACAAGCCCAATTTTTTTTAATCGTTTGATCATTTTGATTAATTTTACATCGTTTAATTAAAATGATAACGTTATAACTTAACAATTAACATCAACGAAAGCATTATAAAATAATCAAATAAGATGTTTAATAATGAATAAGAAAACAAGATCTAGAACCACACTCTGTACATCACAAGTTTGGCAAGCGTCCTTGCTTTCATCTCTAAACATCGGCCATGTTACTTCCGCTCTCCTTCTGTGTCTCTCTCCTGTGTCTCATGGTGCACAGTTTCGCACCTAATGAAGGTGCGCAACATAGAGTCATAACAATAATCTTATCGATAACGCTAAACAAACTATTGTTGTATCTCTGCCTTGCACTAGTGCTTGTGGTTAACATCGGAAACAAGAGATTAGTAAAGAGTTGAAACTTTAGTAGGGACCTACGATCGAAGCGGGAAAGATTGTCGTTGGTCCGTATTCAGGTTTGGTGGAGAAAGGACTGGAAGAATCTGGCACAAAACTCTTTGAATGTAGACTCAAGAAAACATTAAGAAAATTACAACAGACACAAAATAGAGAAGTGAGATTCATAACAAACGAATATTCACATTCGACTAAAGTAACAACTTTACTAAAAATCAATCTATTTAGAAAGCCTTGAGAATAGAAGACTTGAAATTAAAGTAGCCATTATACATAAAACGCTGAACCATAATCTTCAATACAAAAACAAAATCTAATAAAATACTCAGAAAGACACAAAGATAAAGGCATACTTTTGTTTATCCATATGCTAAGACAAATTTGTACAAATGCTCCTTCTCACCTAGTGCTATTAGAGCATGGAATGGATAGCCTGAGCTAGTCAGGAAAACAAGTGACTTGGCAGAATTTAGGTCATTGGTTAACATACATGACTAGATGCATGACGCGTAAGACGTATCATCAACTTTTTATTGAAATAACGTCTGTATTTGGTAAGACACGATAGGATAGAAGCTTTTGTTTTTTGTCCTGGTAACTAAGCATACTAATTTATTTGCTGTAAAACTTCGTTGAGCTGCTTGCTTTAGATTTACTACAATATTAAGCCATGTTATTAGAGTTTCTCTTTGGCCTTTTTTTTTCAGGAGAGTACGACTGTATAACAACGTTTGAGCCAGATTGGGGCCTGAAGGCGTACATCACCTGGGTCTTCGTCTCCGACTACGTCATACCTTTCATCATCCTGGCCTTCTGCTACGGACGAATCTGTCACGTGGTCTGGGTCAGCGTAGGGTCAAAGGAGTCAGCGTCTTACAGGTACTTCCTTAAAAATTGAAGTTTGCATGACGTTAAAAATTATGTTTAGCGAGTGGTGTTGTGGTCGAATGGCTAAGCGCTTGGCTTCCGAACATCAGGACCTGTGTTCGAATGTCTGTGAAGATTAGGATTTTGAATTTCGGGATTCTTAGAGTCAAATCAACTATTATGGGTACCTGACTTTAGTTAGGAACAGTGAAGGCGGTTCGTCACATAACACCCTACTTGTTAACCACTGGTCAAAGAAACTGATGACCTTAATACCATCTGCCCCATAGATGGCAAAGTCTTAAAAGAAAAAGTTTATTTAAAAAAAAAGTAGTGATCTGAGAAGAGCTCTAAGAGTAGCAATATCCCTTACAGCCAGGGTCGGGCTGGGTGGCCAAATCGGCCCAGGCATTACCATAACCATAACATTGCCATTGCCATAACTTTCTTGGTTACAACGGTCCGGCCCTGCTATTTTGTGACTACGTGTTCTCCACCCCCCCCTATTGTTTTCTCGTGGACTATCTGCAGAAATAGCAGAGTGATCTTTCCTTTACTTCTTCTTCTCGTTTAAACAATTGAGGGAAGAAGAGAATTATATTTATAGATTTAATGTAAAAAAAAAACCAACCCCTCATTTGGGGGCCCTTAAACTTGGGGCCCGGGGGATTTTCGAATTCTATCCTTACCTTGCCCCACCTTAGCTACAACACTGAAATATATTCACATGATGAAATCTACAACGCATTGGTTTTGTTGCATACCATTAAGTTATTATTTTTATTTTGTCATGTTTTCAACACTATATTTAGCTAATGTATTTTGAATCTTCAGATCCATGGGCAATAACTCCAACGAAAACTCCAAGCACATCAAAATGAGAATCTCCTTCAACCGAAGGAACGACAACTCACCTTACTTGTCTCGAGATCGTCCAGACACCTCGTCCCTTGTGGTCAACAGCGCTGACCACTCCAAAAAGCCGCGGGGTCACCAAAGGGGAGTGTCCAAATCCAAGATGAAGACCATCAAGTTGACCTTGACAGTGGTGCTCTGCTATCTCGTCTGCTGGGCGCCATTTTTCTTGGTCAATATGATCAACGCTTTTGACAATGACTCGAACATTGAACGTAAGAGAGCCAATGTCATTCGAAGTAAACCTTACCCTTAAGCGAACAGGCAGTTCTGAAGTCATTATGAGGAAAAAGACAAAAACTAATTGAATACATAAACCCCCTACTTTATTTCTTTTTAACGATTTGATTTCTTCCACTTAGATGTAACTGATAACATTAAAGAACAGTGGCGTAGCTTGGGTGGTGGGAACAGTGGCGTAGCTAGGGTGGGGGGAACAGTGGCGTAGCTAGGGTGGGGGGAACAGTGTCGTAGCTAGGGTGGGGGGAACAGTGTCGTAGCTAGGGTGGAGGGAGGAGTGGGAGAATTCGAACCCCCCCCCCCAGGAGGGGGCCCCAAATGAGTGTTTTTTTACATTGATAAATTAATAATAAGCAACTGCAGGGGCCTCTAAAGATGTCCAGCCCCCCGGGCCCCCAAACGATGGGCAATTCCTAGCTACGCCCCTATTAATGAATTAAAGGCAGGCATTCGTGTTGCCTTTATTGTTTTGCATAGCAAAAGACAAAACTCAAAACTTATTACGTGAATCAGGGGAAGAACTTTGTTGCATTATTACAAAGAGTATATATGCAATTCACATTGTCTCTCTGTATATTCTCCCACACGAAATTAATCTGAAATTTTGCACAATTTTTTCTTTTATATGACAACACAGGAATCAATTAAATAAAAACAATTTGTAATTGGTAATTATTTTGTTTGGTTATCTTGAACAAGGGAAGGAAATCATACTTGACAGATGTGGTTGTATACGTTGAATTAATCCCCTTGCGGACTATTTGAGCCCTGAGTGAACATTTTTATTCATTTAAAAAACGATCACGTAAACATTCAACAAGATATCCCTTCTCTCTCCATCCCCTTTTTGTCACAATTGGTCTAGATAAGTGATAGGATCATAGCCTAGCGCATTGAGAAAGCTATAGCTTAACAAAAACAATTTGCATAATTCTACCATATGGCACAGATGTATTTAGTCTCGATCAATAATACATATTGTTGTAGCTCTAGGGTAGGCAACTCAACGCGCAGATAGGATGTATTTATTAGAATCTAACAACAAATAGTTGGACTTCCGCTTACAAGTCACAGGGACAAATGTTCTTAGAGTCCTACTTCATACCAGAACACAGAACTGACCACCGACACACTTCGGAGCGTCGCTCCAGGTCTCCCAAATAGTTTCCTAGTATCACGCAGGACAGAACTTAGCCACAGACTGTTTAGACTCCTCTGACTTTAGACGGATCCACAACAGGCCTCTTTCCTGTCTAAACATGTCTTGAACTTGTTCCACCAGTGTTAAGTAGTGCTCAGATGCGCACCATATAATATGACATAACTGATCCAAACTAGTTGAAATAATTACACTTAATATAAGCTTTCTTTTTAAAATATTTGTTTATGTTTATCTTATATTTGGTATTCTTATCACTTCATTTCATCTCAGTCAACACCAAAATTTGTTTTTTAACATTGTTAAAGTTATTACGGGATGCCCGGTGCGAGGTGTCTTTCTTTTTCGTTCATGTCATTCTGACCTAGAAAATGCTGAGCATAACAATAAGCAGAGGGCGCGGTGGCTGAGCGGTAAAGCGCTTGGCTTCCGTACTGGAGGTCCCGGGTTCGAATCCTGGTGAAGACTGGGATTTTTATTTCGGTATTTTCGGGCGCCCTTGAGTCTACCCAGCTCTAATGGGTACCTGACATTAGTTGGGGAAAAGTAAAGGCGGTTGGTCGTTGTGCTGGCCACATGACACCCTCGTTAACCGTGGGCCACAGAATCAGATGACCTTTACATCTTCTGCCCTATAGACCATAAGGTCTGAAAGGGGAACTTTACTTTTTTTTTTTATAACAATAAGCATGAATTCAGTTTCAGGAGAATCGAGAATGAAAAAGCAAACTAACTTGGTAATCAAAACCAAGGTCTCTCACTTCCTTTTTTGATCAGTGTTCTCTCATGAACAAAAAGAACTGCAAAGCGGGATTGTTGAATCGGTCAACTAATCTCTTCGATTGGCTTACTTGGCCAGTGAGATCTCTTATTGGTTTTATAAGTACAACGTGCTATTCATCAGCAGATAGAGTGTTGTTGGTATCAAAGGCCTGTTGTTGGACTTTGTTCTCTCATGCTCTAAAGTCTTTGTTATTACTAACGTTTTAGAGCTTACAGAAAGTGAAAACAATATAGGCCTACTATGTTCAAGATAATTAGTTCGTAATAATAATAATAAGCTTATAATGAGTTTTCTCTACTAACTATTAGTTTATATTCACGATTTGTCGATTTTGGCAATCACAATTACAATTAATTAGATTAAAAGAAAATCCACTGCCAAGGACAGACGCAGACGGTGAAAAGAAAATCTTAATCGACTACCAGAGGGCGATGTATATACTTTCCCTGGATGTGGCAAAATATGTAGGTCGCAGCTGGGGCTGCGTAGCCCAGGGAAATATTGTATTCCTCATTAATCTTCGGACTCAAAGACACGCCTTATATTATTATTAATTTTTAATTATTATATTATTATTATTTATCGAAAATCCTAACTATTATTGGCAATCAAATTTTTTATGTGTATGATGTTCTTACCATATTGATAGTTGCTAATTTTTTGTTTTAAAATAACAGCACCTTAAAATCATTTCTCCCCACAGATCCAGTTACTGTTATTTGCATGCTACTGGCTTCCCTCAACAGCTGCACCAACCCGTGGATCTACATGGCTTTCTCGGGCCGCCCCTGCCAGAGAGCCTACCAGCAGAGGAATATCTCCAGGAGTTGGGCTCCTTCCACGCATATAACATCAGCCGCAGATAGTGGAGAATCCAAGACCAGGTCCTCTATGATTGACTTAACCCACGGGAGACAGTCCGTGAGAAACGGAAGCAACAACGGGTATCTGAACGGAACAGCGCGGCACGCGGACAAAATGTCCAACTGCAGTAAGTGCTGATGGAAAAGGTGGTTCTGAAAAATAAACATTTACTTGAAACTTTCTGACATCGTCTCTCGTGATGACAATGGAGAATACAATCAATGAAATGTCTCTGTAATTATCGAGAAAAATTAAGAACACTGTTCCGATGCTGGGCTACCTTTCAATTGAAAGAACAGTTTCCTCACGTAAATTCTAAAGCCGGATTAATGGCTCTAATGTCTCCCTGCTCGATGGTGAAGTCTTTCTTCGCATATTTTCCTGCATTTGATTTTAGCTTTATAAAATTCTAGTGGTTTTATGGAAGGATGACGTGCTTATTGCAGGAATCGGACCCCATGATGACCTTCTAACTATTGTAAAAAAAAACGCAACTAAATATCTGTGACCATATTACAAGGTCTTCGGGGCTCGTAAAGACCTTCTTTCTGGTAAAAGAAGAGGCAGACAGAGAAAGCGATTGTAGGACAACATAAACGAATGGACGGACGGCCATTGAAAGAGGTTCTAACTAAGACAAAAGGCAGAGAAGAATGGAGAAAGACAGTTGACTAATCTTGCATTGTGCCCCAATGATTCAACAAGCTAAGGGATAGGTAAAGTTTAAAGTAAAAAAACGAGTAAATATATTTTACTAGAAATAATGTTGAATTCAACGACATTATCGGATATCATCAGAAGTGCAGTCATCATCACTTCTAATAGCAACTATGAGATAGTTTTCTTTCTAAACTCAAACACTTTTTTTATGGTCGCCTGCGACATAGATTCTAGACATTTGTGGAAAAAAAGAAAGAATAGTGTATGCACCATATGATTATTCTTGGCAAAAACAGACATATTTGAGTGTGATGTGATAATGTGTTTTGATACCCTTGTGGAAATCACTAAAAGGTTTAACTTTTTTGCTTTGAATTCTATGGAATGTGATTTCCGAAATTCTTAGCTGCAGAGCAGTTTTATTTAATATTGCATGGTCTTTTTAGCCAGGAGACTCTGAGCAGTAGAAAACTTTGAATCCCCACTATTTACTGTACTATTTACTGTACTATTTACTGTACTATTTACTTCACTGTGTGTTACAACGGTTAACATATTCCACTAATCACTTAGAAAGAGTAATAATTTGAACCTTATAAAATAGACCTAATTCCATGTGCAATTCAACTACATTCAGATCTGTTTAAGAATAATAAATTATTACATATGTTTTATGTTGAATGTTGCATATCATTGTTTAACATTAAAAGGAGACTTTTTGGGGTAAGTTTTTGAATGGAAGTTTCTTTCTTTAATGGAAGAAGCATTTGTGTTTACATTATTGGACATCTCATTAGCGTGCAATGAAAAAATAATTTGAAAATGAAATAAAGTCTAGTTCTTCTCTAAAGCTCTACTGACACTGTGGTCTAAAGCTAACATGGGCTGCCAGCACAATGCCCTATGAGACTTTAAAAAAAAATATGTTAAAGACATATTAGCGCTATACAATATTTGTAGCTTTATACCATTATTGACAATGTTCTCAAACTCAACAATGATGTCTTTGACATTGAAATTTAAAAAAAATACAGAAAGAACATTACACAATGTCCTCTTTGTAGAGTGTCCTCTTTGTAGAGTGTCCTCTTTGTAGAGTGTGTGACTGAAAGAAGTAAACAACTTTGTTGGCAATAATGGAGGCTTGAGCTGTGTTTCTTTTTAAATGCCTTTTGTATAGACAGCACGGAAGCCTTCTCTCAGTAACTTCCTTCTACAACTGGTCCATTGAAGAGATTGGACCATGGAGCCTCGGAGCATTTTATAAGCTCGAAAACTGCGTTACATAAAAGAAGTTAATCACTAATAAGAATTCCTACTGTTGTATCCCTGAATCGCACCAGTGCTTTGTGGTGCGAACGAGTGCACTTATTGAACAGAGAGAGAGGAAGACGCTAGAATCCAGAAAGGAACAGGATATCAAACAATTATGAAATCTCATAATAGGTGGAAGCTAAGGAGCCGTCTTTTGTGCGGCCTGAAGGTTGTTGTAGGGACCTGGAACAAAGCGGGGAAGGCTGTCGTTGGTCCACATTCAGGTTGCCAGTGAAGGAACTGGTAGAACAAGACTCTTGGAATCCTGACGCCTGTTGTGTGTGTGTCCTGGTAAATAAACACACTTATTTATTTATTGTGGAGTTGCCTACCGTTGATTTACAACAATACATTCACATTGGGAATGTTTTTCAAAGAAAATCATTGAAGTCAAACCATAGATTTTAAATAATTCATGCTATATATTTAGTAAGCCTATATCGAAGCATTTTTTTATATATGTGGTGTTGTGGTGTTTGTAAATGGTTGTCTTTAGTCTTATAATGATCCGCGAGTTCTTGGACACACAAACAGAGAATGCTAAATATACTCAAGAACACAGGCTAGTAGCTTTAACAATTTAATCATAACTCAACAGGACACATTCTACGTCGTTCATTTACTTATCTGATTAATCTATTAATTCCTAGTTCTACTATAAGAAGATCGCCATGTTTGTCCTTCTTGTCGCCCTAAGTCTACTGCGTCACTAGTCTGTCTCTCTACGTCACTACTTTTACCGTCGCTAAAAACTATACACAAAATATATCTAACTAACTAAACTAATACTCTCTAACTATAACATAACAGTGGTATTAAATACAATTTTTAAAAAGTGTTTTACCTGATAGCTATTTTACAAAGATTATAGTCTACTTAAGTTACACTACCATTCAAAATTATGCTACTGACCACAGAATACAAAAAGTAAAGAGATTAATGAAATCGCTCTAAGGAACAATAGCTATCATTGTAAACAAAATCTTCAATGCCAAATCAGATATTGAAACTACAGAATAATCTTGCATTTAATTCATTTAAATTAAAATAGTCGAATGGCTGCCTGGTCGCGCAATGTTTGCTTTTTACTTTAGAAACGATAACTCGAAGTTTAAGTAGTAGAGATTACTCTCCCTTCTGTCTTGCTCTGGGCTAGAATCTTTTTTTCAACCAGAAACACTTCGTACGTATTATTTCTTAAAAAAAAAACCGACACTTTAATGCAGACAAGATACGTTGTTAAGTTTTGCATAGAAATTTTCTGACATAGAGCACGAGGCAAGCAGATGGCGATGAGCCAAAGAAGAGAACAGCTTCTGATCATGACACCTTAAAAAATCTTGTTTAAAAATTGCGCTTTCAACTGCAACCTATGTATCTCTTTACTAAAGTTTATATACAAAAAAGAAAAACGCTGGCGAAAGAAAAACGCCAGAGAAAGAAAGCAAGGCAAACGACACTAGCTCCAGCTGGAATTACCTGCCCAGAGTGCGGCCGAACATTCCGGGCTCGCATAGGTCTCACCAGCCACATGAGGCACAAAACCCCAGTGCAAAGCCCTCAGCCCACTGGATGACAAAGTGGTCATCATCGAACCACGATGGACGAACTATATATATATACAAAAAAAAAAGCCCGGGCACCTACCCTGCCTCCTATTGGCAGCCGGGTGGAAACGGTCGTAAAAGGAAACGATTCGGTCGAACGGGCAGTGAAACGAAACTCCCGTGGGAGAGTATTCCGATCGCACTTTGCGGGTTGTAAAAAAGCTCCAACTACCATGTTAAAAATCCAGGCTCCGTTCCTCAAGGGAACGTTTCGAAAATGGCAAGCTCTGCACGGTTAGCCTGGTTTATAGAAAGGAAAGATGGCAGAGGTACCCTTCTCTAGTCCGCGAGCCAAGAATGGTAATGACTGGAAATGACAGTACGGAAATAGACACTAGTCAGGCCCTCTTCCAGACAGATTAGTCTTTTCAATCAGGTCAGTGAAAGGGAGCTCTTGTATACTGTGCTGGCCTAGAGTTTCAATAGTCAATCGGCTCAGCACTACCTGACAGTTTCAGATAAAAAAGGAAATGTGCTGACGTCACTCTCTTGCAGAAGGCAGGCGGGAAGCACAATAGCAGCTGTACTAACAGGTCAAACACAATGGTCCACTGGAGAACGAGCCAGAAATAATGAGCGAAAAGACGTTCCACGTAAGGCGATTATGTCAAGGCAGGTCTTAGGCATAGGTAGACTAATCTGTCGCCTAGGGCCCCTAGTGTGTACATCCCTCGCATGAACAATGTTTTTAGAGAAGAAATTGCAAAACTTCGATGTTTTTATTGGAGTACTCTAGGTATGTAATAAAATGCGTAATTTTAGTTTTCGCCTTTTTTTTTCAATTTATTTTTTCACCAAATTCACTTCGCCTAGGGCCTCCAATCATCTAACGCCGGCTCTGGATTTGTATTTCACAATTATGACCATCACTACTTTAATTGTTAGCTCATAGTTAATTATATAGCAAATGTACAGCATCATCTTTCTATGAACTAATGAAATTAAAATATACTTGTCACGTTTCATCATGTTTATCAAATGTTTGAATACTCTCCCTTACTCTGACTACCACCACCTTAATAAGTTAAAAAACATTTCGACGTGACCTTTCCAGCTCTATTATCTCCCCTTCACAAGGGATCACTAACCCTGTCAGAAACTTTGATGTACATTTCTATATATCCTTATTATCCCAATACAACTTTTCCTCCAGTGTAACTATGTTTAAAAAAGTTACTGTGAACATAAAGTTACTCTTTGTTTCAAGTATTTCCAAACCTGTGATGTCATGTTACATTACTGATGTCAATAAATATTTTATTTCATATGATCTGAGGTTTGCGTTTTTCGTTTTATTAACTGATAGTACAGAAATCTTCGACTATTTATTAACCTATGTCCTTCGTTAGTCACGGAGAAGGTAGGCCTATTGTTAGCCTCACAGAGTGGAGCTGGACCATAGACATAAATAAATATAGACTGGAAACAGGAAGTAACTTTATGTAACTTGAAAAAATGTATATCTATTGAATTCGGATTTCCGAAATCTGACAAGTTGCACGATCTTCAGTCTTAGAGATTAAACAAAACTACACTGCCTCCTTATTTACAGTCACGCTAAGAGATTCAAAAAAAAAAATTGTAATACTTATATAGGTTATGGCTGAAATAGATATGAATACTTAACTTTTATACTGCTTATGCTGTATAGTAAAGCGCACAAATTTGCAAATCACAAATTTTCCCTTCATAAAACTCTCTTATTGGCCAGTCTATATTTATTTGTCTATGAGCTGGACGTATAGGCATTTACCATGTCCAGAACAGCAAGACTAATTCGGTAATCCATGATGCTGATGTATCCAAACAATGCCAGAACACTGACCTGCAACGTCACAACCTCTGGGATATTTACTTTAGTAATACATTGCCACGTCAAAGTTCTGTCTGAACTTACTTTTTAAAAATATAGAACTGTGCAGTGGTTTTTTTTTTAAAAATTATAAATTTGTAATTTTATGAAAAAAATATTCGATGCTAGAATAAACAATTATCATTTATATTTTTAATATTTAAAAAAATACATTTTTTCGTTTTAATATCTAATAGAAACATACATTGTAAATTAATGAAAAATGGTTCTCATAATACTGTAATAGAGAATACATGCGTATTACAAAGTATGTGAAAAAAAAAATAATGCAAAAGTTTCATAATTTTAACATATAAAATAAAATTAAATTATAGAAAGAATTATATACACATACTAATAGCCAATCCAAACTAGGAGTTCACAACAGCTAGCATGTACTTCCTATAGATTATTAGATAGCTAGATCTGAAAGGGTAATTTCTACTATTCATTATTCGACCATTGAAAAGATTCAAGAAATTTCTAGTAAAGAAAATGCATGTTTCGTAATGAGTAATTAGTAAACCATGAACATATCACCGGACATTGGTTAAGGTCAACTATGGACGAGGTCACAATGTTATTATACCATTCCACACGTAGGCTCCTTCTTTACAATAAATAATAATAACATTTTTTTTAAAATACAGATTTTATTGCTAAACTATCCCCTCTTTAAAAAAAAACAACTCTTGTAGTGTAAAATCATTTACTCCATTAGCATTTGTTCTAATCATCCTAACATATCTTTTAAAATGTAAAAGTAACCACAAAGCAATATAAAAGTCTGATCTATTTATCTGACGTCAAAAGCTTTTTGAACAAAGTTATAGTCTGCATACACTTGAAGAACAATAATGGGCAATAAAAACAACTTGTTACAGATATGGCTAGACTGTACACTCAAAATGACAACGAAACGCCATGAAATAAAACTGATTTTTAGTGTTATTATCTGTTTGGTATACTGGTATATATGGCAATGCAGTTTTTAACCTATTACCTAAATTGTGTCAAGTCAGTGGTTTTCCTGGCTAGCTCAGGGAACTCATTCTATATATTTCTTTTGTAAATGTTTTCTTATTTGCTAAGTAACATTTTGTGTATTAGAAAGAGGGCACTCATAATGTCATTTCCTAAACGAGAATTTAAACAGTAAGAAATATAAACTCAATGATTATAATATTATAGTTTTTACTTATTGTGTGAAAAGTCAGTTTCATTTATGAAAATAATGATTTAGCTCCAGACCAGAAAATTAAACAATTTATGTTCATTAAATAATAAAAAAAATAACAACATTTATTATAGCCTGAACATGTTTGCATCTGAATTAAAAATAAACAATATGCTAATGTGGCTTTCAATTCTGATCTCTTATTAAAAGCGGCAACACAATGTCAGTAATTAAGTACATTATGTTAAACATTTAT
>JADKLZ010005465.1:3548383-3559716 GCA_021533235.1 Biomphalaria straminea | reverse complement strand
ACTTGTAACATCTATGCTCTGAATAAATAAACAGAAATATATATTTTAAAAACGTTTCGTATAATATCTAATCGTTTATGTGACAAATAAAAAAATAACATTTCAGTCGATTACAATAAATTACATGCACTCTCTTTTCTCAAAATAGTATTGCATTTGTCATGTATTAAAGCATGAGCCTTCCAATGTTTTTTGATCATTTTTTGAAGTTTGATATTTTGATCTTTTAGCTGATTTTGTAGTTCTTTCTCTTCTATTATTAAATGTTGCATGGTATTTTCAGCTTCAAATTCGCTCACAAGTTTATCCTTCAACACTTTCGAGTTGACATCCCACAAATTCTTTTCACTTCTTGTGACTCTCTTACTTTCGACCTTTGACCCTTCGTTGCATCGCTCATCGTTTTCCGAAACTGGGTCAATCTCAAATGCGTTGCAGCTGCTTTCGTTTCCCGCCTTTCTTTCAGAACCAGGCTTCGAAACGCTGACAGCATCTCCAGCAGATATAAAATCAGTTAACACAGTTTTAATTCGTTCAGATTCTTCCTTAAGACGTTCCTTATTTTGTACCAGCTTCTGACGAATGTTTTTAACTTCATCAGCAAACATGGAACTGGATATTTTGATATCTTTTAAAAGTTGTAAAAAATCGTTGATAGTAGTGGACTTAGTAGCGGACTTAGTAGTGGACTTAGTAGTGGACTTAGTCTCGCTTTCTGAGAATTTCGTATATAAATCGTCACATTTATTAAATATTTCTGTAAATTTTCGACTGCGATCATTCACGTCATAATTCGCTATTGACTCGAACACTGTTAAAATGAGACTGACCTCCTCCAATCCACTGTCAATATGGATCATTTGATTCTTGCGCAATAAAGTGTCGCGACTTCTTTTTGCTCTCTGGAAATGTTGGTCAGTGTACCTGTCGCCCCCTGTGTTAAGGTTTTCCACAAATTTTAAAAGTTTTTCCATTTGTTTTCTATGTACGTTGGCATCACGTAGATGAGAATTATCAAAGAGAACTACGCGGTCCTGACATTCCATTCTGATATTATAAAAAGGACCGCTTTGTTCAAGACACCATTGCTTAAAACTTTTGCCCGTTAATCGAGCTTCTTGTTGAAAAGCATCTCCGTATGTTATTATAACAATGCAATATCTCTGTACGAAACTTTCACCAAATATTTGTTTTAGCATTTGGACTGACTTTAACTCTTCCTTTGTAAACCTATTTCCAAACTTGAATACTAGCAAGAAAGCATGGTAACCGTTTGGATTTAGTATCACAACATCTTTCATTTGCTCCATGATAAGTTTTGAGGCCTTGACCGGATCGTCTATTTCTGAAGTGTCCATAACACCAGGAGTGTCCATCACTTTGATGACGTAGTTTTCTCCATACATGCCAACGTTCAAGGAAAGATGCTTGGTCACAGAGGACATACTGGATTGGGATTGAAAAACATTTCTTCCCAAAATAGTATTGCCTGTCGAGCTTTTCCCATTACCAGTTTTACCAACTAGCAATAGATAAAACTCTCGTATCGGACTCTGGCAATAAAGAAAAAGTTTAGTATAAGAATCAATATTAAATAAAAAAAAATACATTTTAAAGATAATATATGATGATACAATGTTTACGATTATATATCTGAATTTTTTAGCATCTTATTTATTTAAACACAATGGACTGATTGCAAAACAACTATTAAGTTCATTTTAATAGTATAAATGTTCATAAATCAGTATCGGCCCCTCCTACCTCTTTCTTGATGACAGGGACATTCATTTGTGAAACTCAATATGCAAATGAATGTGTATGAACTGGTCCAAGAAAACTTGCAGAGCTGTACTAGCGTCCTTATAGAGCCACGTGTGACACGATAGTAAATTTTTGTGTCTAATTGGTGTCACTTAGAAGCTATCTAGCGAGTTCAATCAAGACCAATCGTTATAGAAGGCCCGAGCACTGACCAGCAACGTCATAGCATGTGGGCGTTTATACCAATAGCTCGTGTCCACGTCACAGGTCTGTACGGAGTGCTAACGTGTTATTAGTTTAAACAGTCCACAGACTGTGACGTTGCAGTTCAGTGTTGACTGTTGAGGCCAGCTATAATGAATGGTCTCGGTTCAAAGTGTAATCATTAGATATTCCACAAGCAAAGTCATGAAATGTAACGCTGTTTCCTAGTAAATTATTTTCAGGTTATACAAAATAATCAATTTTTTTTTTAATGCTGACAATTTTTCTAATTTTATATTAGATTTGGCGCAGACCCCAAATCAGTTTTAATTCTCCACGCTTCCTCTAGAAGCTAACGTATGCTATTTTTCCCCTCAACCCCTTTCTTTCATTGGATGACAAAAATTAACTTGTTTACACTGGACATCATTGGCTTGACCTAGGCTTTTAGAAACTGGTCGAAATAGGACACATTCTCCGCTCGTGACAGTTGAGATTATTAAATTTAGTATCACGAACATAAATAAAAATTAAAAACATTAAATAAAAACATTACGGTACTCACGCTTCTACTGTCTGTTTGTTCAGGAATGTTAGTGTTGCCTT
Organism: Biomphalaria straminea; assembly: GCA_021533235.1. Classification (NCBI taxonomy): domain Eukaryota; kingdom Metazoa; phylum Mollusca; class Gastropoda; family Planorbidae; genus Biomphalaria; species Biomphalaria straminea. Next base: position 3,557,142 of record JADKLZ010005465.1, on the reverse strand, counting down.
CAGCCATTTAAAGGAAAATCCAAATATTAAGCTTGATGAAAAATCAATGAGTTGAAGAAGAAATCGTCCAATTCTATGTCACGAATGTATTCGATTTCGCTCCTTTTATTATTTAATTGTATTTTCTTCAAGTAACAATGCTAAAAACAAAGTATCGTGATAATGTTGAAAGATATACTACATATTCGCGAGTTAAAAGTGATCATGTAATTTTAATGATTATTTAATGAATCAAACATTGTGTTGAGATTAGCAGATCACATATGTGTTAACTTACTCTTACAGTAGTTTATGTTCACGTTACCGATGGCTAGGATAGTTATAATTTATGCACTGTATTTCTCGTCTTTAGTCAAACTTTTATATCTTAACTATGAAATAGTTACAGAGTAAATGTAAGGCAATAAAAAAATCATTGTGTACACAGCTCTACCACAATATAATGATATCAACCTTTCCTTTAGAATGTTGGACGATTGAGTAAATACATGGCACTTCTAGAATATGACATAAACAAAGTTACCTACATACTGGCAATAATATGATACGGTACTTATGTTTTGGAGATCAGCAAACATAAAAGTGAGTCTGAAGCGGCGTGAAGCCTTAAGTGCTATTACATTTTTTTTTCTGGTGGTGGAGTTTCATTTTTTTATGATGTCTTACAATGCCTATGTTTAAGCTTTTATCTCGATTTTATCGATAAAAAAAAAGCTCTTTTAAAAATAGATCACAAATATATCTATGAAGACGTTTTACGAGTATCCATATGTTAACAAAGTTTTGCTGCTTAATAAAAGACTTGAGTTCTGCTAATATATATATATATATATATATATATAATATATATATATGATATATATTGTTTATTTAATTTAACTATAATTCATTTTAGTTTACCTCATTGCAGAAATAATGCACTGCTTCTACCACGCAAATAGAGAAACTCAGTTGAGCATTAAAAAAAAAAAAACTCCTCAAGATCGTTTTTTCAATTATATTGACTGAAATAAACTTTCGAAAACAAGAGCTGTAAATTTTTAGGAGACTGCAAACTCCAAATCAAAACATTAAATAAATTTTAAACTACTTTTCGCTAGGACATTGGTAAAAACATTATTACCTATCCCTAAAAGTGTCATTGACATAAACGAATTTCGTCTGGAGCAAAAGAGGCGTGTTTGATGCAGTTTTCTCATAGGCCTCCGAACTTCCCAATTAAGGAAATTAATTTGGCATGCGATAACAGCTCATAGCATAGATATGATACATCTCAGCCACCGTGCCTCATATAGGTTTATATAACACATAGATTATTGATTCACAGATGCTAGCCAGCGGTGGCAGCAAGTTAGCTACCACACTAGACGCATCACACAGCCTTTGGACAGACTGATTCTGATACCCAGCTACAGTCCCTAGTTGACAAACTATCTGCTGCTTGCCAGAAGTTCGGCTTAAACATCAGTCAGAGCAAGACTAAGATACTTGTACAAAACACAAATGCTGCACCTCAAATAAGCATTAATAGCCAACCACTAGAGATTGTAGACCACTTTTGTTACCTTGGCTCCATCATATCCAACGACACTCTACTGGATAATGACATTAACAACAGGATAGCCAAGGCAATGGCCATCATGTCACGGTTGCAGAAAAGAGTCTGGGACAACATATTGCTGACTAACAGCACTAAAGCTCTAGTCTACCGGACCTGTGTATAGAGCACCATGCTATACGGAAGTGAAACGTGGTCAACCTACTCATGGCAGGAAAAAAAAGCTGAATGTCTTCCACCTCAGATGCCTAAGGCGGATCTTTAAAATAAGGTGGCAAGATAAGATAACCAATGAGGAAGTGCTACGAAGAGCATGTTGCCAGGACATCCGCTCTGTTATTAGCAGCAGACGCCTTGGCTGGCTTGGCCACGTTCGTAGAATGCCAGTAGGTCGACTTCCACAGGATATTCTGTATTGCGATCTAATAGAAGGCAGAAGAGCTGCTGGTCGCCCACTCTTACGTTATACAGATGTATGCAAACGGACATGAAGCTCTTTAAGATCGACACCAGCAACTGGGAAGAGGTGGCACTAGATAGATCCACATGGATGGAGAGCATTAAGGAGGGGTCTTTGATTGCAGATGCCATACACAACAGAACCAGAAAGAAGGGTGATAGTGCAAAGGCGCCTGGTGACTACATATGCCCAACCTGCAATCGCAGCTGTGTATCAAGGATACACAAGAGCTTGCAAGGGGAAAAGATCGTCTCTCGAGACGTAAAATGCCATAGATTATTGATTATTGAAGTGTTACTCTGTTGACAACATTTTTATGAATTCAGTACAAATCATGACATCAAACTCTTCAATAAAACTTACGAAAGCAATTAAAGTTATTTAGAAATTTACAACTTTGCCAATTTAAAAGTTAAAAAAAAAAAAATAAAAATAAAATGAGCCTCATTACCTTTTTTTTTAAAACAGCCGAAATGTTGTATAATACCAAGCAGTAATTTGCATGCACTTGAAGCACAATAATGTATAAAAGGCTTAACTTTTGTTTACTTAGGGACAAGGACAATTTGGGTCACATCCGGTAATAAAACCGATCCGTGTACCAGCCATTCGTTTATTTAATGGTGCTAAAACGTATTTTTTAAAAGAAAGCAGATAACATTTATGATGTTAAAATACAAATTTTTGAAAAATAAAATATAAGGGATGTTAAAGATAGCTTACGGCTACAATTGGAAAAAAAAACATCATTTTAACAAATGAAAAATTGATGAGGTTAAAGACAATGGCGGAACTTTTAATACTAAAAAAAAAAACAGACTTAATGATTATAATTATAGTATTTATGCTGAATGCATGACGCGTAGGACGCAATCATTTTCTTTTTTGAAGTAACGTCTGTATTATATAAGATAAGATTTATGCTTCTGCCGTACGTATGGCATATTCATGTGGTTCCTATGAAATTTGCATCTTAAATTAATAATTAACGGTAGTTTGAATTTAAATTGCTTATTCATACTAAAAATAAAGTCCAAGCTTCCATTAAACTTTTAATCTTAACTCGTAGAGTAACTTAGTAGAAATGAGCCTAAGAAAGACAGAATCTAACGACTTATAGTTTAGCAATAAATCTTTGAGAAATTAGAAGATGCATAAAGAAAAAAGTGTCCAAAATAAAAATAAATGCTTATTTGAAAGGGAAGAAATCCGCCCTTAATTAAAACTTTATCAATTTTCTACAAGTTATTCCCCTTTGTTTAATGTCATACAAAATAGTTAATTTCCAATAATTAATTGACTACTCGAGTTTTTTCGTTTATTGATTCATGTTTTGTTAGGCAGAATAAAATAATTGTTTTAAGTATCAACTTGATATGAGAATATACGAGGGAGAAATAGCGTTAACAATTATTTTTATATCACGGAAAATGTGGCCATATCTGTGAATAGTGAAGGATTAGTTTGCACACACTCTTTACCAGACACACAGAAAGAGTGAGTTGATATAGGCTTTGGAAAAAGGAGTGACTCATCTAACATTCAAGACAGAAAAGAAGAGGTGGGTAAAAATTCATAGCCACAGATTTAATAATAATAATAATAATTGTATTTTATAAAGCGCTGTTAACAAACAAAATGTAGGCTCAAGGTGCTGTGATGGGAGGCGCGGTGGCTGAGCGGTAAAGCGCTTGACTTCTGAACCGGGGTCCGGGGTTCGAATCCTGGTCGTTGTGCTGGCCACATGACACTCTCGCTAACATAATCAGAAACCCTTTACATCATCTGCCCTATAGACCACAAGGTCTGAGATGGGAACTAAGACGCTGTGATAACATAACAAACATTAACACTGAAATGGAATGATAAAATAATAAAACAAATATATTTCTTAATGTTCTTGTCTGTCTAGGGTGGAGGTGACACTATTAACGGAAAAATACGAATCCATTCAAGCTTTAAGTCTCAGCTTAGAGATCTTTGACAGTTTGGAGGATCTTAAAATAATAATAATAATCTTTATTGTCCGTAAGGAAATTTGTCTTACAATTTGTGCATTATACAAAACAAAACATTATTTACAAAAATGCACATTCACACCAGACTCACTCACAATTTACATATGAAAACGTTTACATTAGATTGGTTCTATTTAATGATCTGATTGCCAGAGGAACAAAAGAGTTTTTGTGTCTGTGTTTGTCTTTGCTATCGATGTCTTGTATCTCTTTTGTGATGGTAAAATAACAAAATCCTGACCCAAAGGGTGATTTTTTATTTCTAGAATCTTCTTAGATTTTGCAAGGATGTTTGCCTCAAACAGCTTCCCTAATGGGGTTTGTTTTTTGCCAATGACTTTACCAGCAGCATTTAGGATTCTCTGGAGTTTATTTTTATTCTTAGTGCTTAGATTGCCATACCAGGCAATGATATTGAAATGTAAAATATTGCCGATGTGAGCGTGATAAAACACAGCCAAGGCCTTTTCGCTAATATTAATAGAGGACAGTTTTCTCAGTAATCGTTATCTTTGCTGCCCTTTTTTGCTGATATAATCTGTGTTTGCTGTAAAATTTAATTTATTGTCTAGGATAGTACCAAGGTATTTAAAAGTTTGCACTATTTCAATGGTCTCTCCAGCTACAGTTACAATATCATTTTCCTTCTTTTCCCTACGAAAATCGATAATCATTTCTTTGCTTTTTTTACATTTAATAATAAAAAATTATCAACTGCAGGTGAACCAGATAAACTGCACATGTGTAGTAAATGTCTCCCCCTCTTGTGTTTCTGATTTGTCTTTTTATTGTCGTCAATTATTCATCTATTATTGAACCAGTTTCTATGGTGTTGCAGACTTTCCAACGTAACATAGTGGCCGCTCAACAGCACTTTAGCAGTCACATTAATGTCATAATCAAAAACCATATTGACCATCCTGAGGGACTTTTTACCGTATATTGAGTTGATACCGCCGAGAATTCGCAGTCGACAGACACACTGAGAAAAAAAAACGTTTATATTTTGGGAGTTATTACAGAACACGGCCTTACATTACAAATCTTGATTCTTAAGTTTCTTCATTACGTCTCGCTTTTTGAGCAATAATAATGGTCAGTTCAAATTGCTTTTTTTTTTCAAATCGATTCAAAAGCTGCAAGAAGAATTTCAGAGTTGCACGATAAGCGCCCATCGCCAACTTGTCCATCGCGACGAAAAACAATTCATCAGTAAAGTTATTGATAGTTTCTGCAATCTCAGTCAACGTTTGCAGTTTTTATTTGATCGAACGTAGGGAAGCGCTGGCCTCACAGATAAAGTTAACAATATGTACAGTAAATACTTTGTTCACTTTAGATTGTTATTTTTTTTTTTATTTCACGAAAAAAATTGCTGTGCATTAAAGTGGATTAGGTTTGAGGGCCCGAATGGGGTGGTGGTGGTTTTTTTCTTTAAATATTATAGCAAGAAAGTTGAGGATACGACTTCGAACCAAGGGTGGCAGCTTGCACCACCCTGCAAAATCCTGCGGGCGCCCATGCCAGTCAAGTACATTTTTGTCTTTGTTCGGAACTAATCAAAACACTTAATTACTAATAATTAAGTAATTGGTTATTTTTATTGATTATTTGTTTCGTTAGTTACAAGAAAACATGTCTAAAATTAACTATTTCTAGTAAAATGGTAACAAATACGAGACTTATTTGGAACTTTGTAGAATTAGAAACAAATTTCTTAGACTTCAAGAACCACTACTTAATATCTTCATTTCACTATTTAGTGCAGAAGCTGATTCAACTCCAGAGGACATACCTCCAAGAAATTATGACCTGAAAAAAAAGTTCAACTCAGTACTTCCGTGAGAGTTTTATGGGTGTCATAAGCTGTATTTCTACATACCAAAAGAGCTGTACGTTTTTATAAGATTTTCTTTGAACATAAACAAATGCTGACTGATTGTAACTGGACAGCAGTCACAAGGATAACACCTAGTAAGCTAATTCCACAGTTCCAGAATTTTACGCACGAGTATACATATTTCAAATACTTCACATTAAGTACAACAGTACATTTGTGGTGAAATGTTGTGATGTAAAAAGAGTTTAAACATTTTTAATACTTCACATAGAGTATAACGTTACATTAGTGGTAAAACGTTATGATGTAATTTTTTTTCCAATCGTGAAATTGGTTTTAGAAATTGCAAGCTCTAGTTATAATTTCTCAACTTGGAGTGTAAAAAAATAAAAGCCAATGTATAATGCAATATAAAAATGAATTAAAAGACATTATACACTATGCACTATTATAATACATCGTTTTCTAAGTTGTAAGTACATGTTATTTATATGCTGCCCATATTTTTTCGATTTTTTAAAAATGCGGCCCTCGATACAGAAAGATTAGACAATCTACGAAGCTTTAACGAGACCATTCGTTATAGATCTAGTAGGCCTGAATACTTACCTTAGACAGAACAACCTGTGGGTGGTTTAAACTAATAGCTCATCGCTATGCCAAAGTTCTGTCTGAACTTACTTTTTCAATATAGATATAACTGAGCCGTGGTTTTTTAAATAATAAATAATAAATTTTATGTAAAAATAGATAATGATATAGTTAAAATTGATAATGACCATTTTTATTTTTTATATTAAAAATACATTTTTTCGTCTTAAAATCTAATGAAAACAAACATTGTAAATTAATGAACAATGGTTATTAAAATACTGCAATAAAGAATACATGCGTATTATAAAGTATGTGAATAAAAATAATGTAAACGTTTCATAAATATAATTTTCACTTATAAAATCATATTCTTTTTAAGCTTTTAACCCTTACAATGTTAATTTCTAAATTAAAAAAATACATAAAAAAAAATTAGGTAGTGTTTATTTTTACAACTCATATTATTTGACATGCACTCCTGGACACCAAAAGACTGTCACACCTGTCTTGAATTAATTTGTGGCTGTTCCAAAGTTTCTTTATTTCTTCTACAAGCTCAGAATCAATGTCTTGAAGCTGCTTCTGTAGTTCTCTCTCTTCAGCTATCAATCGTTGCATGCCACTCTCAGGCTCAAGTTGTTTTACAACTACATCTTTTAGCACTTTAGATTCAGTTTCCCGCCTTCTGCTTCTTGTGCTACTTTTATGTCTTAGAGTTCTCTCCTCTAAATTCGAGATACAGTCATCGCTTTCACCTTTAATCTCGCACTCAAAGTGGTTTTGTCCGTCGTCTTCCAAGACTTGGTCTTTCTCATAGACATTGGTTGCCCCATCAACCATTTCACCTCTCGTACTAAAACTACTTGCCTCCTTATTTTCAGTATCGGCTTCAACAACGATTTCGACCTTATCACTAGTTGTATAATCATTTAACATGCTCCCTAATCGCTGAAACTCTTGTTTAAGGCTTAGTTTATTTATTGCCAGTTTCTTTTGAATACCTTCCATTTTTTGAGCAAAATCGCTGCTCGATTTCTTTATGTCTGAAATCAGATTTAGAAAATCTTTAACAGTTGACAATTTAACTTCGCGCTCTAAAAAAATGCCGAGATATGGTTTCACACTTATTGCATATTTCTTGAAATTTTGTAAGGCGATCCTTCTGGTCATAGTCAGTTATTGATTCGTATTGGCCCAAGATGACGCTGACTTCCTTTAATCCTCGCTCAATCTTTTCCATTTGATTTTCCTTTAGTAAAGATTCACGACTTTTTTGGGCCTTCTGAAAATGTTTATCAGTGTAGCGATTGTCGTCGTTGTTTAAGTTTTCTACACATTTTAAAAGCTTTTTCATTTGTTTTATATGTGTTTTTGAATCACGCTGAGAGGAATTATCAAAGAGAATGACCCGATCTTGACATTCGAGTCTTAGGTCTTTAAAAAAAACCTTGCTGATCATTCCTCCATTTCTTAAAACTTGTGCCTTTTAGTTTAAATTCTGATTGAAAATGGTCTCCGCCTGTTACAATAACAATGCAAAATTTTTGTACAAAACTTTCCCCAAATATTTGTTTAAGCATTCTTACTGTTGCAAACTCTTCTTTCGTGAATTTAGTACCAAACTTAAAAACAAGCAAGAAAGCATGGTAGCCTTTCGGATTCAAAATAACAGCATCTTTCATTTGGTCCATGACAAGATGTGAGGCCGCAATTGAGTCTTCTATTTCTGAAGTGTCCATAACTCCAGGTGTGTCCATTACTTTGATGACGTACCTGTGGTACCTGCATACGTCATAGACAGCGTTCTTGGTCATAGATGTCGTATTGCTTGAGGATTCAAACACATACCTTCTAAGTATCGTATTACCTGTGGAACTTTATCCATGACCAGTTTTACCAACAAGCAGGAGATCGATCTCTTTGATGGGACTCTGTAAGTGTAAAGCGAAGAAACAAAGTAGTTTAATAAATTATAAACTCTTAAGAGTGTTTCTAAAGCGAGCGATTCTCATATTTATGTATGTATGTATGTATGGAAGTGTGTGTGTGTACGTGTGTGTGTATGTGTGTATTTTTGTATGTATGTATGTATGTATTTATGTGTGTATGTATGTATGTATGTGTATGCAAGTATGTATGTATGTATGTATGTATGTATGTCATAGACGATAACAAGCTGGATGCCGTGAACGAATTCTGCTATCTGGGATCCACAATTCAAGACGACCTTTCTCTAGATGAGGAGATAAAAAAACGTATAGGGAAGGCTGCATCGACCTTCGCTAGACT
>JADKLZ010005465.1:3534249-3547983 GCA_021533235.1 Biomphalaria straminea | reverse complement strand
ATGTATGTACAGGGCCGGTCTTAGGCCACTGCAACCTATGCGGTCGCAGTGGGCCCCGCGCTTTCATAGGCCCCGCGCTTTTTCTATGTGTAATTATTAATTGCAAAATATATACGAAAAATTCCTGGAAATGTTTTGCACTTATAAAAATCTGAAAACTCATTCAAATCTCATGAAAAAAAAGACAAAATCGTCATTTGTAGGTGATATTCATTGCGGAAAACACCAATCCAAGTCGCAATAAAAGAAAAAAGGCATTGTCAGCTTTCATGTTAAAATGTAATAGGCCCAATCGGGCAACTTTTCACCTTAACAGGACGTTTCCATACCTTATTTTCTTTTATAGTCACTAGCATATAAATATTCCATTGGTTTCAAGATTCCTACAGTAAAGCTAACTTGATCGCAATTTTGTACTTAGAAAGAAAAAAAAAATAGAAAAGCCGAATTTAGTTTCTTATACAAAATCTTAATTTTCACTTATTATCCTTATTCCCACCAAGACTATAGGCCCCGCGCAATCAGTTTTGCATAGGGCCCCGCAAGCGTTAGGACCGGCCCTGTGTATGTATTTATGTATGTATGTACAGAAGCTCATGTCGGGTAATTACTGATGTTTATAGTTACACCAAAAGAGGCGGCAGCGAACGAAAATTTGTTGACCGCTAGCTAGATATCATGTTCAGTGTGCAAGTAAGGCGTACATAAGTTGTATTATAACCATTTCCTTTGTTTTGGTAAGGGACAGTAGACATCGAAGCATGAACATATGGTAATAATTCACCAGCAAAATAACAAGAGCGTAAAAGCTACACATAAGTCTCTATGTATTTAAGGGGGAAACAATTTGTAAAGCTTTTAAGCACAATAAGAAAAAAAACAGAATACTAAAGCAACTCTTCATATTGATAGTATTTACTCGAACGTTCATTTCCGTAATTACAAAAATATTCACAAAATGACCGGGTAAATATCCTTTAGAAATTAGTTAATCGAGCGAGGCTCGGTCGCCTGGTACTTAACACTAATCAAAGAAGTAGAAAGGGGAGAACTACTGTGTGTTGATATTATTTCGATCAAATCTAATGTCCAGGCATTCTTCTCATTTCTACGCAATGAGCCATAGTTAAATTTATGTAATAAAGTTAGTCAAAAGAAATTTCATTGTGAAGGTAGCTTATTGGTTAACCAAGTAGGGAAGTATGCATTAGCTATATAATTTAAGTATACATTTATCAGATTGCTCTTACTACAATTTCAAGACTAGAACAGGATCTAAACAAAAATAATGCAAATGAAGTAGTCGACTCACTTTAATGATAGATGGGTGTCTCTTAAGTTTACTACAATCTCGCTCAGCCATTTTGATCATAATGTACCTAGATCACACTGAAATCAAAACAACATATAGGATATAAAAGTTAGAATAAAGTTCCCCTTTCAGAGCTTGCAGTCTGATGTATAGTTCATCTGATTCTGCTACGGTTAATAAGAGTTTCATGTGGCCGACACAACGACCAACTGCCTTTACTTTTCCCCAACTAATGTCAGGTACCCATTAGAGCTGGCTGGACTCAGAGGCAGCTGAAAATCCCGAAATTAAAAGTCCCAGTCTTCACTAGCGCTTTACGCGCTGAGCCACCGGGCCTCCACGTAAGATATAATAAAAATATAACATTATCGAAATCAAAACAAAGTATTTCATTACACACATTTCAGTATGGTAAGAGTAACATTGAAAGATATTTTTTTTTCTAGAGACTTGATTTCTACATAAGTACTGGAAATCAGACTGATGCGCTCCCTCGCCATGGCCGCATTCCTATATGCTTGTAGTTTTTGGACGCTGATGGCAGAGCTAGAGCGGAGGATCCTAGCTATGGAATTGAGATGCTACAGAAAGATCCTAGGTATCACATTTGAAGACCGCATCACAAACCAAGAGATTAGAGACAGGGTTACTGCAGCGATTGGACCCCATGATAACCTGCTATCTATCGTAAAAAAAAAACGCCAGCTAAATATCTATGACCATATTACAATATCTTCCTTCAGGAAACAATACAATGAAAGAGGTTTTAACAAAGATAAACGACTGAGACTATTTTGGGGGCACCACATATGATTAGTCGACCGTCTTTGTCCATTCCCATCTGCCTTAAGCTTAGATAGAACCTCTTTCAATGTCGTGCCCTCCATTTTTTAACGTCTCTTCCCATCGCTTTCTCTGTCTGCCTCTTCTTTTTTTCCTGATACTGTTCCCTGAAGGATTGTCTTTTGAGCCCCAAAGACCTTGTAATATGGCCGAAGAAATTTAGTTTTCGTTTTTCTTTAAATACTGATAGTCTTAAATTGTATAATATAAAAACAAATATTCTGAAGAACTATGCAATTCTAGAAATTTGGTTTTTTTCTTTATCTAAAATTCGGTATTTGAACAGAAGACAAGAAGAAGGGCTAAATACTATTTTTTCGTTAAAACATTCATTTAGAACTTTAGAAGAAAAAATCTCCAATGATCCTTATAAATATGGATAGAAATCACCCGTTTTGAGACGATCCGCAATAGTTATGGAGGATCGAGATTGATTGGCTTTTATAATTTGTACTATGACACAGTGCAGCCTAAGTTTTTAAAACTTAAGAAGAAACAAGATTACAAAGAGACTTTGTGTGATACACAAACTCAGAGTAGGCCCCCGTCGGAGTCGGATCCCTGTCAGATCCGCCTATTTGCAAGATGTTTCGGATGTTCCTTCTAAGTTGATAATAATTAACTTTTCGCTGGACGACGGAGGATGGCGAGCAAGGTATAAACCTGCCTTATCTTGATGTTTGCGGACTAGACTTTAGTTCGGATTTATTGTTGGTCCCTGGCTCAATTCCTGTATGCTCCCATCTTAAACTATCGCAATATTTCTGAAAGAACAGTAAAGGTTAAATCATATTTTCAAAAGCCTTTATTGTTTTTTTTAAATCTAACCGTGACGGACAGACCAACCAACAGACAAAACGCACAAAAATATGCTTCTTTCATTCTAATGGTGGCACTAAACAATTTTTTTTTAAAATCTGATTTTTTAAAAAAATTAAGAAATTAATGTAGAATCATGTCATTGCCGGGCTTTACGCTAGTACACGAAAGTCGCTGCTAAAAGTTCATTTTAAAAATGTGCGTGATATCTGTACGTAATAAGCATTTCTTATGGTAACATTTCCTCCCTTACATTTTTGTAATTGTTTTAGAATTGGTGTTTTGTTATTAAAAATCGCTTGCATAAATAATTTTATAAATTAAACGGTTTGCTTTTAGAAAACTAAAATTAGCCGGACAGATGGACAGACGGACGTTTTGCACAAACCTAATAGCAGCTTTTCCCCTTACGGGGGCCGCTAAAAATCTTTAATGGTCGTTATATAAGTTCCCCTTTTAGATCTTGTGATCTTCAGGGCAAATATCTTAACAGGGTTGTCGACGAACTGCCTTTACTTTTCCCCACCTAATGTCAGGTGCCATTAGAGCTGGGTGGGCTCATTCTAACCCGGATCCCCACTCTGTCACTGAACATCCATTGATCCTTATAGGAAGTTTGTAATTCTTTCATAACACGGACTCGTATTCAATAACAGATGCAGAACACAAAGTGATTCATTTAGTGATTATACACACACAAAGTGTCTTGTAAATAAACGACTCTTATATGGTGAATTAGTGGAAGGAAAGCGCGTCAAAGAAAACATTTCAGGGACGCTCTCATAGCTTCTATGAAGGGGTTCAGCAAAGACCCATCCAGAACTAGAGACAGAGGCGCATTTCAGAGCTTCATGGCATCGCGCAAACGTTGCTGAGGAAAAGAGAACAACACTGTCAAAAGAAAAAAGCCACAAAAGAGAAAATCAAGGCGAATGGCACTAGATCCAGCAGGAATAACGTGCCCAGTGTGCAGTCAAACATGTCGGGCTCACATAGATCTCACAAGCCACATGAAGAGGCATAAAACTCCAGAGCAAAGCCTTCAGTCCCCTAGATGACAAAAGGTTGTCATCACTTAAACTCTACTTAGTCCTTGGTTTTCCTGGTTGATTAGTTCTAAGGTGTCATGTTTCACTTTTAACAACCAACGCTGACACATTCTGATAGAGTAAAGAATAAATAAGTCTTTGAATGGTTCGATTCTTACCTTTATGGATAGAACTCACCCACTTTTAGACAATCTACAAAAGTTATTTTGGGTCGTGTGGCTGTTGGCTTTTACAATTTTTACTGTAACAAAGTGCAGCCTAAGTCTCGCACATCGGTAACAAATAAACATACCCCTCACTAGGCTACTATCTTTTGGTTGCTTAGTTGCTTTTGACAACATGAGACAATACAGCCAGTATTACTGTTATAGCAGTCCGGGGTGTCGTTATTTGGTCTTACATTTACAGATATATGATCTATAAATAAATGTTTTCATTTAGCTTCTTATAAATATCAGACGTTGTTTAAAAAATAAATTTCGAATAGTAAGAATATTACCATGTTAATCCAATTCTACATGCTTTATACTGCTCAGTAATTGAATTTCTTGTCTGATTAATACTAACTGTTCCGTGCTTAAAATACACTGGGAAAGATAAGATATCGATTAGAATTAAATTTTGAAATCAGAAAATGATCTTTATTTTGTCTTTTTTCTGAGTATTTTATTAGATTTTATTCTTGTATTTGTAAATTATGATTTCAACACATTAAATAAGGAAAACAGTACAAAAATAAGAAAAACAAAGCTTATTTAAGAGGAACAACTCTAATTTTATAATCATATATATCAATATCAAGCAAAGCTAATTAATTACCACAATTTCAAGAACTTGTTAGTTAGTTACAATTGATTCATACTTTAGTAGTAACAATGAACAATTGTGCAAAGTCGAAGACTTCATCCGAGATTGGTGGGCCTGAAAGTTAATATAGGGTTCGTACAAATATTACCAGTACGAGTTCAATTGTAGAACAGACTTTAATTCATATAACAATTAGGCCTCATATTTTTGTATTAATTAAACTACACCTGGTTTATAATTTGTTATGATTTATGAATTTTGTATATTTCCATGTAGCAGTAGCCTCCTTAACAACGGAAGAATTACTGCGGGTAAGGTCTATCATTTACCTCCCATGGATAGTAAGGTGTATCATTTACCTCCCATAGATAGTAAGGTGTATCATTTACCTCCCATGGATAGTAAGATGTATCATTTACCTCCCATGGATAGTAAGGTCTATCATTTACATCCCATAGATATTAAGGTCTATAATTTAACTTTCACAATAAGGTCTATAATTTACCTCTCATTGTAAGTGCTATAATTAAACTACTTAGATAGTTAAAAAATGAAATGGTAACTTTTACAATTTATTATTGACCATCGGAAACATTCACGAAATTTCAATTGATATTCATAATACATGTATCAATGATACATCCTAAATAACCATTATGGTAAACAATGAGATAGGTGATAATGTTCTTACTACATACCAAATGTTGACTTACTTATTTAAAAAATAAAAATAACAATCTGTATATATAATTCTCAAAGTCGACATGTTCAAAAGTTCAAACACACAACAACAAGTAAGCAACAACAAGTAAATGGGAAGATCCCATGGCGCAGTATGGTGTGAATGGAAAATGGGTTATCCAAATCTGAACTATTTTCTGAATGAAAGTGGTGTTTATAATTCTCTTCTTCTCAATTTTAAAAGTCTTTCCAGATTATTGTGTCATAAGACTATTAAAACTAGAACACCAATACACAGATAGAGTTTACTCTCAGGTTTCACTTTAGAAGTACTTTAATTATTACACACATTCGTTCATTAGACATAATTAGATCTAGATCTAGATCTAAAACTCGAATTAAACTCTTAGGCTATAGAACTTCTCTTCGCAAAGATAGTTTTATGCTTTAGCACATGAACATACTGATTATAGTCCATTCATTTCATATTTTAATCAAATTAACATTCAAATTGATTTTTCTAAAGCATTAACATCAGTGCAACTCTATTCTTAATATCGCGTAAATTAAAGTCAATTTGCTACCTTTAGCTCCTTCATAGATTTTTTTATTCATGAATTCACGCATTAAGTAAAAGCCAAAAAAAAAAAAAAATCTGATAAGTTTCATACACTTGTCTGACGTCAACAGATTGACTGCTTTTTTTTGTAACAAAGTAACATTTTGTACATACTAAAGCACAACAATATTTTATAGAGCAAAAAAAAAACTTGCTACAGATAATGCTATTCTGTTTACTTAAAAAGATAAAGAAACTTTATTTCTCGCCCTGAAATAAAATCGATCATTACAATGACTATACGTTTAATGTACTGTATAATAACAATTATACTCGCATGCAATTGATAATAATAAGGCTTGTCTTCGAGTCCGAAGATTAATGAGGATTGCGATAATTCCCAAGGCTACGCAGCCCGAGCTGTGACCTACATATTTTACCACGACCCACACTTAGCGAGGGTGTCACGTCGCCAGCAAACGACCAACCGCCTTTATTTTTCCCTAGCTAATGTCAGGTACCATTGGTGGACTCAGAGGCGCCTAAAGATCCCAAAAATTAAGAATCCAATTCTTCACCAGGATTTCAACCCGGGACCACCGGTTCGGAAGCCAAGAGCTTTGCCGCTCAGCCTCTAAGCCACCTTGTCGGAACATTTTCCGATATAATGTGTAAAGAGATTAAAAGCGATTTAGATATATTATCACGGAATTGTGTGTATGTATATCCTATTTTTCATAATTTTCTAGCAGGATTATATGGTAAGCAAAACTGATTTTAACATACGGTCCAACTCTGGTAGTGCTTGTACAGGTTTCGCTTTTTTAAATATTCTTTTTAAGTTGAAATGCACATTCGTCTATTGTTAACGCAAGTCCTAGCCTCCTTCAGCCGTAGTAGTGCTATGATTTATCTCACGGATCACACTGCCATGTGACAGTGGAGCTGCGGTGATTGTGTTTGTATGTTGTATTGTGCATGACACTTGATAGATTCTTGGGTGTAAAAGTTAACGATTTCTAGGTTAGTTTGCTGTTTTTTTCTCCGGTCCTTTGGTTGGGGCAGAGTGACGTCCCTTGAGAGATTATGATTGTTGTCAGACTCAGAGGCTTGTGTTTTGAGATCAATGGAAGTGCAGTATTAGGCAGTTGCATATTTTTTTTTTAAATCTATTTAATAGTTCGACATTGGATTGCTTTATGTATCTTTATTAGTTCATTCTGATTACTTTTATTAAATAGATATATTTTTAACTATATCACTGGAGTTTCTTTTAGTTGTTGAAATACATACGTTTGTGTGTCCATGTCAAAGCCAAGCCAGGAGTTCACAACAGAAGCTCTATTCTGAAGAGCCACATGTATCGCAGGTTAAGGAGCTTTTCGCTTCGGTGGCGTTTGGGGACAGAAGGGGCGATCGCCCCCCTCCCTCCTTCTGCCCCCCCCAAAAAAAAAGGGGGGAGGGGCGGAATTTTAGTAAACAATCACATAATTTGTATAGGAGCTTATAAGTAATCCTATACTCTTAAGCGAGCAATTCTTGTATATATATATATATATATTTATTTATAAATTTTATTTCGAAAACGGCTCTAACGATTTTCTTTAAAATTTCAAGGTGTGTGCGTATTAGTGAGAAAAAAATTCTCAACTCATTGGCCACATCGGGAAAACTCGAGTTCGACCGTTATTTCGATATGAAAATGTCTCAATTTAATTTTGGTCAGAATAATTTATGAATGAAATGGAAAATTTATGAATGAAAGTTTTTCCATGACGTTAACGGGAAAAACGCTGCTTACGTCACTAGGCTTACCTTACTACAAAGTATCAATGGACCTAATTAAACATTTGCGCACCATCTTATTGAAGATTGATTTATTATAGAACTATGGAAGGAAAGTAATGAAATTAAATGTACCGATGTATGATTAGTTATTACCAAAACAAAGGAAATTGGTGATTACACAGCTGCTCTACTGCTCCTTACTTTCTCACACTGAACAAGATATCTAGCTAGCGGTCAACGAGTTTGCTACGCTGCAGGCACTTTTGATTTAACTATAAACCTCAGTAAAAAACTTGGGATTAACGTTAGGGCGTGGTGACGAAAGGCCTAGGAGATTTATGAATGGGGAGGCATGTGTAAAAGCAGGCCATATCCTTCCATGGGCTGTAGCATCAGTAGCACCACTGGGATAGATGGATGGCAAAAGCCGGTATGAACTTCTTATAGTCTGACAGTCTGGCTGAGCAGGGCACATATCCCGTAAAATAATCTGAAGAGTTTCTTTAGTGTTCTGTTTGTTCTATATGTAATTGTACATGGCGATTAAATATCAAGTCTCTTAAGTCTTCCTACAGTCTAGACAGCGTAAAACTATCGTAGGCCTACTATTATTGGCTTGGAAGAAAGTCTTTGCAGTTTTACCCAATAACGTAGAAATTTGCGTCACTCGATGTTTCGTACTAAAGCCATAATTGAATATACTTATTCCAAAATTAAATGTCTGAACGTACCAATTTACATTTAGAACAAACAGAACACTTAAGAAACTCTTCAGATTAGTAGTCTTTATCCGATCGTTCATTTTCGTAATTATAAAAAAAATCCCAAAATGACTTCGGGTATATAACCTTTCTTATGAAATTATTTAACCGAGCAAGGCTCGGCCACCTGATATTGGTAATAATATGCACTAATTATTTATATTTCAGCCTATTGCTAGATTTTTTGAAATTGATTTGTTCACCCCCCCCTTCTTGTATGTTGGCCGATTTGGTGGGATGGGATCAATACCGCCACCTCCAACCATAAACTTTCGAGTTGGGGGCGGTCCAATTTATTTGTAGATATCACAGCTTCTTAACAGAATCAATTAAGTATCTATATAATTGAAACTTTAATTGAAATTTTAACTGATCTTTATATTATGTCTTTCTCCTGTAAGACGATTGGCGTGGGGGGGAGGGGCAAATACATCTACTGTCTTTCACCTCCTAAAATAGGAGGGCAGTCCTACCTTTGTTTAGTAATCAGAATCTGGAGTGGCTAATCAAGCCAATTCTAGAGCGGCAGACATTGCCACAATTCATGCTCGTGTATGCATCAGATTCAGGGCTAGCGGACTATTCTTTTGTTCTCAGCGAGGGTTCTCCCACCACGCACAGTCTGTCTCCATGCACTCCGGTCCTTGGCAATGTTTTCCCATATATTTTCGTTGATGCCTGTGGCTCTCATGTCTCGCTTGCAGACATCTCTATATGTTTGTTTTGGGCGGCCCTTGGGTCTGACTTCTTCCACAAGCTCAGCATATAAGATATATGTTGGGGTTCTACCATCTGGCATGCGGGTGACGTGTCCGAGCCAGCGCAGTCTTCTTTGTGTGAGGAGAGCATACATGCTGTTTTTTTTTTGTCAGCTCGATATCTAAATTTAGGTTACTGACAATTGTTGAGCCCAAGTAGGTAAATTCCTGTGCCACTGTAAGGGTATCGTTCCCAATTATAGGGATTTCTGCGACGTCTTGTGCCAGGATTTCGGTCTTGGAGAGACTTTTTGTTAGGCCAAAATCTTGACAAGTAGCTGCTAAGGCGTTCACTAGCTTCTGTAGACCTCCATGTGTGTGAGATACGTGCCGCCTCATCGGCGAACAGCAGCTTTCTTATCAAGATACGACATCTTTTCGTTTAGGCTTTAAAACGTGCTAGGTTAAAGAGCCTTCCATCAGATCTGCTATGAATACTAAGTACTACATTTACAAAAAAAAGAAAAACTTTTTTTTTTTCCAAGAGAAAAATTTATTGGGATTTAAATAATTTAGCAGACAGGTTTCTAAAAGATACAATTTTATTTAAAACTAGACAAACATAACAAATACTTTAACAAAACAAAAATGACAATATCGCCTTTATACATAAAGGATGACAAATAAGTAATTGCGGGGCCCTATGCGAAACTGATTACGGGGCCTAGTCTGGGTTTAAATAAGGATAATAAGGGAAATTAAAAAGTAAAAAAATAAAGTTGACCAATTCTATTACAGCTATTTTTTTTTTAATTTGGCCAAGTGGAAAATAGGCTTCAGCTAAGGAACAACGATTACGATTTAAATTTACGATGTGGATTGCACAATTATTCTAATAGAATGTTTTGAAAAATTGTGATGGTTCTCTCTAAATTACATTTTTTTAAAAGAATGTCTAAATGCTTAAAATGTAAGCTATCATATTCTATTTGGATATGAATCAATACACGAGCAAGTATTAATACAAGAGTTTTAAACTTGTGAGCACAAAGAAATATGGTTGTAATAAGAAACTTTTCAGTGTACTGTGATGGGGGCTAATATGGGATACCAACATGTGGTAAATTAGGAAACGATCTTTTTTTAAATTCGTTTATTTGCTCACATATTACATCTAGATCAAACTAGATGGTGAGCATTCAAGCAGTAGAAAACCCAACACATTCACTTCATATAAAAGGTGTGCGTTCACTTAAGTCACTTTTGTCTAAGTCACAAATTATTTTTAAATCAATATAATTATTTGAGATGTTTTATATAATATACAGAATCATATTTTGTTTGCATTGTAAAGTTTTCAGACATGGGTTAGGTGTTCCATAATACCCGTTTTTTTTTATATAATTAAATAAATAATCATTTTATCTGATCTATATATAGTACGATATTGTATATAGTCCCTCCATCGTAGTTCGACGATGGCTACTGTGTCATTCATTGCACTTGGGTTTTATGCCTCCTCATATGGCTGGTGAGACCTATGTGAGCCCGGAATGTTCGGCCGAACACTGGGCATATTATTCCAGTTGGAGCTAGTGTCATTAGCTTTGCTTTTCTTCTTTGGCGTTTTTCTGCTGTCAGCGTTATTCTCTTTTCCTCAGCAACTTTTGCGCCAGTTTTCACAGCTCGACGCTATGATGCTCTGTCACGTCTCTGTCTCCCATGTGTCTGTTGTACATCATATCCCATCATATGGGAAGCGTGGTCGAGAGGCCAAGTGCGGCTTGATCTTGGCTTGCTTGGCTACCTAGAAAGGGGCCCGAGGTTCGACACCCGACTCGGGCAGAGTTGTGTTTACTGAGCGCCCAAAGGCAGCACGGGAAACCAACTCCTAGATACCCCCTCCCCCCCCACTTGTCCAGAAATGAGATTGGACCAAAGCGCTCTGAGCATGCTATAAGCATGAAAGTAGCGCTATATAAAAGCTATAATAATAATATATTCTTCTTTACATTTTATTCATTCTTTACTACGCACAGAATTACTTTACGAGCATAGCGTGTAGCGAAAGCTTACAGTATATCATAAGAACTCACTGTCAATAGCAATATATATCAAATGTTTCAATCTGTCTACGAGAAATGTTGACCTTCATTAGCTTGAGGCGCAAGAAGCTTTTTCACTAGATTCCACATTTACGGGTATTGCATAATAACGTGTTTTTTTTTATCTCGTGTAGGATTAGCGTTTTCCATATTGAATGACACCCCAAAATGACAATTTTCGTTTATGCATTTCAGCAAATTTTTATGAGTTTTCTAAATATAAATGCTTTAATAATAATATAATAATATAAATAAAAAAATATATATGTTAAAACGTATCAAAAACGTATCAATTATTGGTTTTATTTATCTTACATTTACGAGCAGATACCAGCGCTACGTTGAAATATAGACCCCATCATTGTCTTCCTCTCCATGCACAAGTTCATGATATAAATATTTCATTTGCTTTGTTGTACCTGATTTTCACAAGACTTTATTCTATAGTGTTGTGCGTGTTATATATACGATAGAGAAATTCAAATTACTGGATGTAGAGCTAGTCAATTATTGATAACTCACAGTCTGGCTTGCGGTTCGAAAACACAAACATATATTAATGTCTATGAAATGACTTGATGTAAAGCTGAAGATACTGGCTGATAACGCGAATGTCTGATGATATATTAAGACCTCTTCTGGTCTTGTGGGTATGATGTGCTGATGCAGTTTATGGGATGACTTTGTCCTGGCCACTTCAGCCTTTGCGTAGTAATACTACGTGATAAGGACCATGATACATTTAGATACATCCAATACAGAACTCCGTCCTAGCAGACTTGATGTTTATTTAAATGAAATAAGAGTAATAATAAAGCACTGGCATTTTACGCCACAGAAAATACATTGACTTTGATATATGATTATGAAATATATATATATATCCAAGAAAATACACTTTGTTCAACACTTAACTTCTTGTAAATAAAAAGTACAAAAAAAAACAGACAGAGCATAACTACATCCTTACTCTGCTGGAGCTCAACATTAACTGACTAACATCGTCCCATACTCAGAGAGTCTCCAAACTGTTCTCGTGCTAAAACATCAAATATTAACCAAGTGACCAAATGTCACATCATGTCACAGGGGTTCTACAACTAGCCTATGACACTTGATAAGACTTATAATTATAATAATTTTAATTTAATACACAATAAAGTGGTACAGTCCAGATGTCAACAGTTTTTAAAAACAAAACCACGTTTAAAAACTAAGGTGAGTCGTTATTGTCGTTCTATCCCATAACTCCTACTTCCGTCCAAAAAAAAGTTCCATTTATAATCGTGTTGCTAAAATGAAATCCCCGATAAAACTACTCTCCTTTTAAACCTATAACAATAGTTAAGAGGCGCGGTTGCTGAGCGGTAAAACGCTTGGCTTACGTACCAGGTTCGAATTCTGGTTAAGACTGGGATTTTTTAAAGTCGGAATTCTTGAGCGCATTTGAGTCCACTCAGCTCTAATGGGTACCTGACATTAGTTGCGGAAAAGTAAAAGGCGGTTAGTCGTTGTACTAGCCACATGACACCCTCGTACACTGTAAGCAACAGAAACATGATCTTTACATCATCTGCCTTATAGACCATTAGGTCTGAAAGGGGGAATTAATTTAGTTTACTTATTCTATAGCTGGTTTGCATACCAGTGTTACCTATTCTGACAGTTTAAAATTTGTTTTTATACCATTGATATTGTTGACTTACGATTTTCAAGGACTCAGGCTTCTATTAGTTCATTAAAAAACATAGCAATATTGAATTTTTCACTAAACGTTTTATAAAAGTTTTTTTTTAAGTTTAAAGGTAGTCATAAAGGACGACAAATAAGTGATGCAAACAATGCAAAAGCGTTTCTCAATAAATTAATTTCATTCTCTGGAAATATCATTCTGCCCCTGGTGTAGCTAAGCTATTATTATTATTATTATTAATAATATCAGGTGGCCGAGCCTTGCTCGGTTAAATAAATGCCCTGCCCAGCCTGACTGTCTGACAATAAGAAGTTCATACCGGCTTTTGCCATCCATCCATCCCAGTGGTGCTACAGCCCGTGGTCTGCTTTTAATTTTACACATCTCTTCATTCATTTCTCTAAACGCGTTCTTGATTGCAAAGAAATAGTTTAGTGTACAACGGTAAGCTTAGTGACGTAAGCAGCGTTTTTCACGTTTACGTCATGAAAAACTTTCATAAATTATTCAAGCCAAAATTAATTTTAAAACGAGACATTTTATATATCGAAATATCGGTCGAACTCGAGTTGTCCCGATGTGGCCAATGAGCTGAGAATTTTTTTCTCACTAATATGCA
>JADKLZ010005465.1:3510452-3527077 GCA_021533235.1 Biomphalaria straminea | reverse complement strand
TTTCTAATCACTATGAACAACAGTGGTTCTAAAACTGTGGTGTTACACTTTGGTTTTCTTTTTTTTTTTTTGATGCTCATAATAAAGACTTATCGTAAAGCTTATAAAGCAAACTGCTTAGCTATACAAGAACTGTATCATGAATCCTTGACAAAACTCTTTTTTTGAAATGTTTTTTTTTTTTTTTTGTTCAGATGCTATTATAATTAATGTTGAAATACTTCATCTCAAATTAGATCTACTATTTTTATGTTTTCTATTGATTACTACAGTTAAAATACATTTGACAAACAATTTGAGTATTTTATTCAATGTATACAATAGGATACTTTAAATGGATCTTCAGGCAGAGGAACTCTTGAATATCCCAAAAAATGTTCTTGTATGCTGTCTGATCTACTAAGATCTCTATCAGCAAATGCAACTTTATCCAACAGAAGTAACTTCGACGATATTAGGAAAAACATGTGTCTCTTACTGGATATTATCAAAGAATATAAGAACAGCATTTCTATTCTAGAAAAAATTCTTACCAGATATCATCTAACAGGTAATTTTAAGAAAGGATATAAAAGAAATAGCGATAGAGACTTAAAAAAGTATACACAGTATACATATATATATATATATATATATATATATATTATATATATATATATATATATTATATAGGTCATGATTACAATTTACATTTTACCAAAGGACATATAGATGTAATGTTTAAACTTGTCAAAATATTTTTTAAAATAATTTTTTGTTGCTATTTTTAGACCCACTTTTTCTCTTGTATTAATAGTCCAGTCCACCAGATCTGGTCTCATTATATTGCCTTTAAAAACAAGGACGATTCCCCTTTCAGATTTAGCGACTGACGGACATGTTAGTTACCCTGCCTCATAGTGGCGCCCGGGCGGAAACGATCGTAGGAGAAAACGATAAGGCTAAAGCGTAGCAAAATAAGACTCCCGTGGGTGTGCCTAAAGGGGTGCGAGAGCATCCTCATTGCACTGTGCGGAGTTGTAAAAACGCTCCCACAACATTGTGACAATCCAGGCGCTGTTCCTCAAAGAGCCATTACATAAATGGCGTGTCCTGCACGGTTAGCCTGGTATAGAAAAGGAAAATGGCGGGGGTCTTAGTGTAGGCGGCCTCTTGCCACGAGTCTGACCCACCCGCCAGACAGAACAGTGTACACTGTTCTCATTCAGGCCAGTGAGAGGGAGCTCTTGTTCGCTTTTGTTGGCCTTGAGTTCCAAGAGCCGAAGGCTCAACTCTACCTGGCGGTTTCAAGATCTAGCGATCTGTAGGGCAGTTGATGTAAATGTCATCTTTTTCTTTGGCACACGGTAACAACCAACCGTCTTTTCTTGCCATAAAAAAAATGTCAGGTACCCATTAGGGCTGAGTAGATTGGGCCCGAAATTAAAAATCGCTGTCTTCGAACCCAGTACCCCCACTTCAAAAGCCAAGCGCTTTACGCTCAGCCACCACACCTCCAGACACCGCTAACTGCTAACATCATATTTGATTACAGAGATTGAAAGCTCTTAATAATTTATAATTAAATAAATGGAAATGGGAAATGCGTATATAGTTTTTATTTTAATAGTAATATAGAGATTAATTGACTTTTTTAAAGAAGTTCACTTACTTTCTTTATGTTCTATTACATGAATGCTGATATAATATATAAAATTATTAATGCTAAATATGCTGTTTTTTTCTTTTAGATTTACTTTTGCGCTTTTGTCAATATATATCAAACGAAGGGACAGAGACCATTTCTAGTATAAAGGAGCTAACTTTGGAGCTTATGGTTTATTTGACCAATTATAATTCCTCAGTTGTCAAAGTAAGTTCAATGTGCCAGATAAAAACCTTTTTGGTGTGACTATAATAATAATAATAATAATAATAATAATAAGGTCATATTCCGCTATCAGTTTTGCAATGTTATTTCTTAACGTTACTGCCGCCTTTATTTCAGTTGGCAGGCCACGTATGAAGAATGCAAGATCCTCGTATTCTAAAAAAAAAAGGAACATTAACTCTTTCTCTCCGAACTGACGATACCAACGTTGATTCCACCAGAATATGGTAAATAATTACGGAGAGAAAGAGTTAAAGGAATCCAAATATTGGAGAGCGATCTCCGGTGGGCTAAACAAAAGTTTTAGGCACAGTGTCAGGGCTTGGATTATTTAACTAATAAATATTAAATTGTCTAGGCATAATTGCATTTTGTGTGGGTGTTATAATTAATTATATTTGTTTTTCTTATATAAATATATTAGTCCAAAGGTTCAGCCTAACACAAACAGACCATACACGCCCAGTTATACATAAGTTAATAAGCAATGTGTATGATGATTTATAATTAAACTAAACATTTAATTCATTGATTCTATACAGTAAAATGACATATGAATAATGGGAATGAAAAACAAATGAATACAAAAACATTTAGCAAACATTTGAAAAATTCATAACTCATAGTGCAATTCAATTAAATACTTTAATAGTATTTCAAAAAAAAATTACCACCTTATAGTATGATGTCCAAAAATATTGACCTCAACAATATTTCATTTCGAGACAAAGATTCTACGATAGGTTCGGCTTATTTGATATACAAATGTTCATTGTATCAAAAGTATCTTCTAGTCAAAACGAATGTTCACTAATGATGAAGATAAAAGTTCAGGGTGACAACAAAACTCACAACATCATAGTGTAACACCAAAAATGAACTTTGAAACCTGAAGTCTGAAACCTGAAACCCGAGGAAAAGACAAATAACATAGATTCTTCCAATCTTCTAATCTAACTAAAAAAAATACGACCGAATCCATATTAAAATAACTTTACAATGTGAAAAAAGAACTCACCCTAAAGAGGGATCAATAAGTCCTTTAAGAATATAACCAAGTCAGACGCTTAGGTTGTCCAGTAACGTTAAGCTCATGGAGAAATACAGGAACTCAAAAGATACACCTTGCTTCTGTCGAGCGTTATGTCGTGAAGGCACCAAACGTTCAAGAAGAGAAAACAAATGGCGTCATATTAAAAATTACGACAAAGCAAAAAAGTTAAGAATAAATACTGCACAAAATAAAATAGCGCAAGTGACGTCATCGCCTATTGAAGAAAGCGGCGCGATTAGATTGTGAACATTTTTACAAACAAATCTGATTGCGACACACATCATACCCGTAAATACACACACACTGCCTTTCGCCAGACTGGCTGAAGAGAAGCCTTCTGAAAGAGGTCCAAGTAGGTGTCTACGTTCACACCACCATTCCCAGTACCTCAGTAGCTAGGGACGCTTTCACTACAAACGAGGCCGAAGGCCAAGTTCACCAGGGACCACATCCAGTTTCCTACTATATATCATATTATTATTATTATCTGTCAGAAACTCTATTATATATATATGTTGTCTTGTCTTGGCTCTCTCTCTCTAGGGGTATTATGATTATTCTTTGTAATTTCTACTTGCTAAACAATACTTGTTGCACAGTAACACTTAATATAAATACTCCAACTCTAGTTTCAATGAATACGAATGTAAATACTTTATTAATATATTAAAACACAATAACTCCACGAATACACAAAGACCAGTCCAGGAAGCACACGTCCAACCTTCCTGGACCGGGAGCAAAACCTTACTAACTAAAACAATCACTCGCACATTCAACTAAGACTGAATCGTTCACTCCTAACACGTGCAACACTATTTACATTCACAACAAGGGGACATAAACCTATCATACAAAAATAGCAACTTAACAATCATTCTCTCCATACCTCACCGTGACATTATCCTATTTTTAATAAGGCTTCTTGAGGAACGGTGCTTTCATTGTTAACATGTTCAAGGGAGCTCCATTGCTTTTCCGATCAGTGCAATGCGTGTGCTGTTGGACCCCATACGCAAACCGGATTCATGCTTTGCTACTCATATGGCCTTGGTGTCTTCTTAGGGAACTATTTTTAGTATTAAAAAATATTTATTGAAATGTCTTTTTGTGTAGTTGTTACTGACTGACGTGTTTCAATGACCTGGAAATTGTTTCCAAAAATTTTTTTTCCTTTTGTATAGTATTTATTATCCGATACTAATTCACATTAAAAACAAAAAAAAATCTCTAGATGGAGAATGCCATCATTGAAGAATGGTTTCATTTCATTTGTAACGAACTACAAAATCCAGCATCATCTTCGTCATCAAATGATGTAAGTACATTTTTTTTGCAATCAAAAGATATTCATATCATTATAATCGTACTAACTTCATTTAATGTGAACTTATAAACAAGCAAAATAAAAAGTACATTTTTGAAAATACAAAGCTTATCAAAGAATAAAATCATCACGTTTACAAGCATTTCTCTAAATAATGCAAGATGTATTTCCTTTTTCAACATCAAATAAAATTAATTAATGACCAATAATTAATTAATTGATCTGTAAATTTTTAAGTGATTCACGTTTTGTTAGGAACAATGAAATTTTTTGCAAGTTTAAACTTAATCCAAGAATGGATTTAGAAATAACATGTTCATAATTTGTACCAGACAGACAGACAGACAGACTGCTTTATAAAAAATGAAAAATGAAAATGTTTCTTCCCATTTAAAATAATAATTTTAACAATTTGTACTTATTAATCACAATTTCAAGATTTTTCATGCTACATTGGCGGTTCCAGGTGGTGACCAGTGTTCGATCTGTCTGATTTCGTACCTTTAAACGTATCCCAATTTATCTACTTCTCGACTAAACTATACTTACAACGAGAACTGATTGATAGAAGTATTGTTCTAATAAATGCAATGCCTTATTTTTCTTTTTATTAGGATTTGGAAATGAGAAATGTTCTGATTCAAAGAAAAAGAAACTTGATACTTGTACTTATAGGTCTAGTCAGGAACGGTAGCAAAGGAAAAGAGTATTTTCTTACGGATCAGTGGAAGAAGGTAATCACATTGTCTGACTAAGCTTATCTCAACTCAGGGGCGGCCCTAGCAGTGCGCGGGGCCCTGGGCGAGCCGTCATGTGCGGGGCCCGTAGCCTCAAGGGTATACTATACTGTAAAATTGTCCCGCTAACGGGCTCATCCGTCTCTAACGATGTAACAATAACAATACACAGTATGTCCGCCTCTAAGCTGTGGGCCTTATCTTTGCAACAAAATATAGAATATTATGTGGATATAATGTATTGCAATTGCTCTGCATTAACAGAAGCAACAACAAAAAAAAGAAAAGAAACACTCGCGCACTACTATTATTTCTCCTCCTTCACTCTGAAAATTTGAAATTAATTGCACGTTCTATAAGAACAAAGTGTGCTTTAAAAGCTACAGTGGTCCATACACTTTCGCAGACCCGACTTTTGCGAAAGGGCTATACCACGAGAAATAACTGAAATAACTGTACAAGCACATCAACTGGTTCAATACATGCTAGGTTTCAGTAGGCCTACCAATATATAAGGAATCCTTCTCATACCTCCTAAACCCTTTCTTTTTAATTACAGACTAAAATAACAGTAAACGTATCAATCAGTTTTTATATTGTAGGCCTAAATGTGACATAACTGTGCTGTATGACACTTTTAAAAATTGTTAAAAATTTAATGGATTTTAAAAAGGAACAACAAGTGTGAATTGTTATTATATAGTTCCTGCTTCGTGGTCGAAGATGAGCCCATTCTCATTTCCTATGGACTCGAAGATAGCTGTAAAGTCCAATCCTCGCTTTAAAAAGCCGGCCTCATAGGCCTATGTGGCATGGGTGGGTTTGGTCAGTTGCAGATAGGCCTGCTTCTTTCTCAGCCTTTTTTTTTTGGTTCGGCGCTCTGGCCACTCTTCTTGCTTCAAATCTTGAGACTCCGAGACTCTCAGCTTCTCGCCAAAAGGAGCGATCGAGAGCTAGTTATTACCAGTCGTGAATGTCGATATTGCATTCCTTCAAGTAGCTCTTGAAAGTGTATTTGTAGCGCTTGCATTAATGAAATGGGAAACTTTATCTAGAGGTTTTAAGTGTTTGGGGATGTTTTGTGATACTGTTTATATCCGAAAATAGTGTATGCATATGAAATTAAATACCGCGAAAATCTGACCTTTGCATGCGGTCTTAGAACATATCACCAGCGAAAGTCAAGAAAACACTGTATATTTGTTTATTAATTTTCATTAAATTTTTTTTTTAAAAAGTTGCCTGTATGTTTCTGCAAATGTTATACCGGTAAATGACTCTTTCATATACAATTTTCATAATTCAATCCATATCAGTACGCATTTTTCTAATAAAATCTGTTTGGACGCGTCGATATTTGAATACGAAATTTACTATTGGCATTGGTAGCTTCCACCTAGCTAGGTGTTTTTATTGTGAACTGTTAAACGATGATAGCCTCCTAGAATCTGCAGGTCATTAAATGCTATCTTTACCGAAACTGAACGGTATTTCGAAATGAAAATGTATGTTTAGAGCTTAAATGGTAATTGGTATCATAGAGATAGTGTGAAAATATTGAATAACAAGTTCTAATTATGAGAACTGATTTGGTTTTCGAAGTTGGTGACAATAAAATCTTCGATCGCGGGGCCCCCTCAGGCGCGGGGCCTGGGGCAGTTGCCCCACTTGCCACCCCCTAAGGCCGCTACTGTCTCAACTCATTCAGTCTGTCTGTCTGTCTGCCTGGTACAATTGTATACACGTTATTTCTCCCACAGTCAGGAAGCAGGACGTAATCATCTTCTTTTTTGAAGTAACGTCTGTATTATATAAGATAAGATAAGAATTGTATATTATACCTAATGGATCATGAATCACTTACAAATAAACATAACCATTTAGTCAATAAATATTGGTAATTTATTTAACCCTTAAAATGCGTGTGGTAGTTTAGCCTCTTAACACCAGAATTGTAATTCCATTTGGTATGCACGCATTGTGAAACAGCTCAGCACTTTAAGGGTTAATTGTTTGATGTCAAATAAGAAAAAAAAAGGTATACGTTCTTAATAGATATACTTTGATGGGCGGAGCACTTCCATTTTTATATGCTTTATCTTTTTTTTATTGAAGTATTGTATACTGCGGGATAGAACTTTGTTTTATTGTTATATTTACGAATAAATAAATGCGGCTCTGAAAAACTGCTTAGGTTTACATACTTTTTACGTGAAAAGATTATAAAAGAATAAATCTCGCATTTTCTACAATATAATAAATTACCGTACAGCGTTTATTTGCTTATTAAGTCTTTTATTCCAATACACTGTGCTTCTCTATTGTCATATTTTATCCATGGATATATGTAGGCGTAGACTGGAAAAAGGAAGTAACTTAATGTAACTTAAAAACATGTATATCTATTGATTTTGAATTTCCGAATTATGAAAATTTTAAAAATTGAATGATCTTCAGTCTTAGAGATTAAACACAATTTATAGACATAAAATAAATTACACACAATTGCAAGTCACAAACTTTTGTTTCATAAATCTCTCTTATTGGTCAGTCTATATTTATTTATGTCTAAGCTGTCACAGAACCAGACATCCTCATAGATGGTCAGAAACTAGCAAATGTCAAAAAATTTGTCTATCCGGGAAGCACCATATCAGCAAGCGCCAACCTAGATGATGAGGTTGACTTCCGTATTGCTCGTGCCAGTGCTGCTTTTGGCAGACTTCAAGAGCAAGTGTGGCAACGGAGAGGACTCAGTTTAACCACAAAATTGAAAGTCTACAGTGTTGTAGTTCTCCCGTCACTTCTATATGCATCAGAGTCATGGACCCTATACTCCCGCCACACCAAAAAGCTAAACTCCTTCCATCTACGCTGTCTAAGGAGTATCAATAAGGTGCGTTGGTGTGACCACATACCAGACACAGAAATTTTAAAGCTGTCCAACATGCACAGTATTAATGCGACAGTAAAAAGGTCCCAACTACAATGGGCGGGACATGTAGTCCGCATGCCAGAAAATCGCCTTCCCAAACGACTTCTGTATGGAGAGTTATGTACAGGAAAGCGCTCCCAAGGCGGCCAATACAAGCGCTACAAAGACACCCTCAAGAGCTCCCTCAAGGAATGCGGTATCGACAATCATGGCTGGGAAGCACTAGCTCTAGATCGCTCCGCATGGCGAGAAGCTGTGAGCCTCGGAGTCTCAAGTTTTGAAGCAAGTAGAGTGGCCAGTGCGATAGAGCGCTGAACCAATAGAAAGCAGAGAGAAAAAGCAGACCTATCTGCAACTGACAAAACTCACCCATGCCACATATACGGCCGGCTTTTCAAAGCGAGGATTGGACTTCACAGCCATCTTCGAGTCCATAGGAAATGAGAAATGTGCTCATCTTCGTACACGAAGGAGGAGCTATTATTTATGTCTATGATCTTATCTTATAGATTTCAAAAGTTACTTCAGAAGTGAAGAGAATAACGTTCCCATGATTATGGCATTTCATGTGTCAATTTTGTATGTAAAGTAACTTACTAACTTATTGGCAAAATAATTCATTCCGAGATCTAGCAATCATAAAATCTTCATTTTTTAAATAACTAAGGCCAATGTCAGGGGCAAGCATGGTGAGAGTAAATGTGTAATTTCTTTATTATTATTTAAGTATGAAAGAGTTATATCCCTTTGTTTATTTTCTCCAAGCATCAATGTGAACAGTATACAAGTTATGTTTTTGAATGAGAGTTTCCTTGTATGATAGAGTGAAATAGGCAGTCAGTCGATTTATTTTCCTTTACTGATGCTTATGAACATATATTTCTTGAGAGTGGCTTTCTGTGCTATATCGGATATTAAAGGATTATCTATATTTCTATTGGAGCGGAAGTGTGTTTAGTAGTAATTGTTCTTAATAGTAATTGTTCTTAATAGTAATAAATGCAATAACCCCCCCCCCCATGAGCCAAGCCAAACTAATGAGCCAAGCCAAAGTAATGAGCCTGCGTTGTGTGAAGAGGATTTTTCTTAACTGCCATCATTAATTGACTTCAACTATTGTGTTATGTTTATATGGTTGATACTTGTTGCAGGTTACATTTTTTTTAAATGTGCAGTATATAGAGCAAAAGTTTTGAATCCATTGTATTTAATTACCACAAACACGTATTTAGTGTGGCTAGCACACTTACTAACATCCTTTACTATCCATAACTTTCAATACAATGAAATAAACGTGTAGTTCCAAATAGCTTGTACATGTTAACCAATGTAGACGTTGTTAGCTTAGTTTAGTTTAGAATTGCGCACTATTTGGTACCGACATTGAACGCAAATTTTTATGACGACACAGACTGTAGGGTTGGTTAGAGGTTAAGTTTGACGTAGAGGAATTCAGTTACCGCTAGACTCTCAAGGGGATGAGACAGGGCCGGTCTTAAGCCACTGCAACCAATGCGGCCGCAGTGGGCCCCGCGCTTTCATAGGCCCCGCGCTAAGTATATGTGTAATTGCATAATGATGCACAATGTACGAAAAAGGCGTGTAAATTATTATTAAAATCTCCTGAAAACTAGACAAACTTGTTATATGGAAAACACCAATCTTACGCGAAAAAAAAAGCCTTGTCAACTTTCAAATATAATAATAGGGCGAATTTAAACCGAAACCGAAAGTTCCAATACTTTATTTACATTAATAGTCACTGGCATATAAAAGTAGATCAAAATCTATCTGTATCTCATAACAAATGAAAAGCGATATTTTTTTTTTTGAATTTGTATTAGATCTAGAGACCTACATCTAGAATTAGAATGAAAATGTTATACACGTCTAGATCTAAATCTAGACACATTTGATATGAAATATCAGTCACTACTAGAGGATACTAGAATGATAGAGGTATACTAGATCGAAATAATATTTAGCAGGTTTTTTGGTGAAAGATGGATAGAAAATGACCTAAAAGGTCAAGGGATGTTGGTAGAAAATATGTATCTGGTTGGGAAAAGAAAAAAGAAGAAAGAAGCCAATGACGGCTCAGCTAAGAACCAGGTGGGCGCCTTACATACGTTTTTAAAACGATCAAAACCCGAAAATGTTAACATAATCCCTTGTAGTGAGACAGCTGAAACAGATTTTTATGAAGAATATGAAAACTGCAGTGGTGAATGTCGTATGAGGACAGTAATGTAACAACTTATCAACATGTCGTAAGAAAAGAAGACAATAATGTAACAACTGATCAACATGTCGTTAGGGTTAGGGTTATGTAGTTAAAGATAATGAGCTAAATGTGGTCGATTCATTGAGAAATCTGAATGAGCCTGCCATGTGGGTAGAAAAAAATGGAAAGATCTTGTATTTACTATCTATTTCAAAAAGGTCCACCTGAGATTACTTTGGAGAATTGTCCGAAAAAAATTAGGTAGACATTTCTCTAGAGTGAATTGCAAACCAAACCTGGACTCGTACAACAACTTGATGACTTGGCTAAAGAAACTGAGAGTTGATGGATGGGTTGGTTCAGATTCTTATGACAGCCAAGAAGTTGGCTGGAAACAGGGATGTTGTTGAAAACTTTCCAGCCAAACGTCAAAGGAAAAGGGAGTATGTTAATTCTGATGAAAAATTTGCACCTGGAAAAGCTGAAGATGGTTACTGGATAGATTGCTTCAACAGAATTGTGAACACTGCAATTTAATCCTTGCAGCCAATATTTGAACAGCTGAAATCAAGCCACAATCTATTTGGGTTTCTTGACAGCTTCAAGAGCCGTCAGCTTGATGACATCCGAAAGTTTGGCGGGAGCCTCGAGAAAGCATTGGCGTCATCAGCAGACCAGTCGGCAGATATATAGCGAGAATTAGCAGATGAAATGGAATCTTTAAGGCATATTCTACAAAATACCACCAGAAGCCTGATAGAAATTTTAGCTTATCTGTCCAGTAATAAAAGGTACACTGCTTTCCCTATTTCATTTGTTGCACTCAGAATTTTCAAACAATTCCATAACTGTAGCATCTGGTGAAAGAAGCATCTCGCGCCTTAAACTAATCAAGAATTACTTACGGTCAACAATACACGAAGAGAGATTGAACAATTTAACAATTCTTGCTATTGAGCGTGATCTATGTAGGAAACAGAATTTTGATGATCTACTACTGTATGAGTTCGCTACACGCAAGGCTCATAAAGTAAAGTTAATTTGATCGTGATTTTGTACTTATTTAAGAATGTATAAAATGCAAAGACGAATTTATTTTTAATACAAATCTTAATTTTCATGTATTATCCTTACTCCTACCCATAATAGGCCCCGCGCAATTCGTTTCGCATAGGGCCCCGCAATTGCTAGGACCGGCCCTGGGATGAGACATCTTTTATCTACTGACTAGACTGTGGCCCATTCTGTAAATAAAAGTTAGTATTTTAAAGTTCACATCGAAGTCAAGTTATTATTTAAGTTTTGTTCCTGTGAGTATTTATTCTTGTGATGGTCGCTGTCGAACTCGTACATAATAATTTCATTGATACTTCTATACCCAAGCACCTAGTATCCTGAAGCAACTTAGAAATACATCGGCTACAGCAAGAACTAACATTACAACAGAGAGAAAACCATTACAGTGGCCATTACAACGTATAACTTTTCAATGAGCTAACTTTTAAATAAGTGAACAAAATATTCGTTATTAAAACAAAACTTAGTAAAAACGTTTTATTAATAATATGTACAGACTCAACTTGAGATTACATAAAGATCTAATATTTACAAATTGAGATGATTTTTTTTTTAAATAAAGCTGACTACTATTTCGCGTCTCTAGGTCGTCGTTCAACAAATCTACATCCTACTAATGACACCAATATGTTTATACTTTGTATGTTATTGCAACTAAACCGATATATGCGCATTATATTTGAATGAACTTGTAACTAACTTGAACAAACTTCTTTCTTAAAAACAAAATTTAATATAAATTTTATTATTAATGTATGCAAATTCATCTTGAGGTGAGATATTGATTGTTAGTAATGAATTGAAAGAATAATTAAACAAAATCTGACTCAGTCACACTCGTTGTTAATGTCACTCACTCCACACGTAAGACACTTGATCCATTAACATAAATTATGACGGACCTGGGCGTGGTCAAATTATTCTAGACTTAATTTAAAAAAAAACGAATGCTCCCTTTTCTCGCCGTAACCTTGGAAACACACATAACAAGTAGACGTCTTAATTAAAAGCTGTAAGGTTTAAAAAAAAAGACTTCTTCTGTATAGTGTTATGACAGGATTAGGAATTAATTATTAGTTTCGTAAATAAGGGACATTTTGACTCAGAGGCAATGATGCGACTAGTAAAAACAAAAATAGAATTTTAGGAAGAATAGCGAATCGTTAAAAGACTACTTTTGAAAGCTTTAGAAACAGGCAGCTTTTTATGAGCATAGAGATTTAGCTTGCCGTCATACGACGGTTTTCTTCAATATTATTAACGGTATTATTGATCGAAGTTCACTATTAGCGTCGTTAATTTATCATGTTTTGCTGTGTTATTGGATGTCGTTATTTGAGCGTTACCTCCGTTTGACTTGCCTGCATAAGACACAGGGCGGAAGTACCTGACATTGGGACGATATATACTTCTTTCTCAACTAAACCTCTTCACATAATTTATTTTAAGGCGTTATCTCTCAATTTGTATGTCTATAAAATATTGTATATTTTTTTCACAAATAAAAAAATATGTAAAATATGGGTATGTATATGTTTTTTTTTATAGTTTCATTGTATTTAAATAATATGTGTCTATTTCTTTTAGCTCCTACAACAATTGAGAGGAGATATAGATAAATTTGTTTCTGATATGTCTCTGTTTATTCAAGTTTACATTTATGAAGCAAAAAAGGTTTTGAAGTTTCTAACAGGCTAGTATGAAAATGATAACTCTTTAAATATTAAATAAATAAATAATTTTTTAAATATTATTTTGATAACTTTATTAAAAAAAAATATATTTCTTATTGCTGTTTAACAATTAAAGGAAGCACCTATTGAGCGCGCTGCCAAGATGCGCCCAACAAATGTTCTGTACTCATTCCTGTGCATTGACACTGTAATGATCATGTCAGCACTGTTATTAAGACGTGTTTTGTTATATACGTGTCGAAAATTTCTGGTATATTTGAGGATAATTACATCTTTGCCCAAACGTGGGAAGCGTGGTCGAGAGGCTAGGTGCGGCTTGAGCTTGGCTTGCTTGGCTACCTAGAAGGGGGCTCGAAGTTCGACACCCGACTCGGGCAGAGTTGTGTTTACTGAGCGCCCAAAGGCAGCACGGGAAACCAATTCCTAGATACCCCCTCCCCCCCACCGGTCCACAAATGAGATTGGACCAAAGCGCTCTGAGCATGCTATAAGCATGAAAGTAGCGCTATATAAAAGCTATAATAATAACGTCCAGCAGAACGTCCGGGAATGCAGCGTGCAGGATTTTAACCCCACCCCTTTTTTCCAAAAAATAAACAAAACAAAAAAAAAACGAATGCCAGGGAATGTATGCGTTATGATTTCAGGAGATGGCTGATTAGATTTTCTATATTGACAGACCAACTTTTTTTTTTATCTAGCTTCTATGTATGTTTAGCTCAAAACAATCAATTTAATTTTTAAAAGTTTCATTGTGGGTATTTTATGTTTCCGTTGTAGAAGTAGATATTAGTATTTAAAAAAAAATGCGTTCTTATGAAATTTTTTTGAAAAGCGAATTATGTTTTAAAAAGACAGAAAGGCGTTAAAAGTTCAACATAAAGAAGAACAAAAAGAATAACGATGTCAAAGAAAAAAAAAAGAAATATATTAAAAATACAATGTAGATGAATTGGCAAAGAAAGATTATGTACACAAGGTAAAGAGTTAAAGAAAGTGATTATAGAGAAATAAAGCAAAAGAATAAAAAAAAATAGAAAAGGTTTTCGAAATTCGAGCCTCTTGACAAACAAGCAATGCCAACTTAGCAAACATTCAACATAAAGAATATAGATAGTGTAAAGAATTGCATTAGCCTGCGCGAGCTAATTATGCCTTTAAAAATATTGTGCCGGCTTTAGGCAATACAGCATTTTAGATATGGATCCGAGACATGGGTATTATACAGAAAGCAGCTTTACGACTACTTGAACGCTTTCACCAAATAGGCTTGCGATCAATCTTGAATATACGGTAGCAAGACCGCACTACAAACAGCGATGTCCTTTCAAACGCTGCCATGGACAGTATAGAGGAATTTCTTATGGTCCGACAGTTACTCTGAATAAGGCACGTGTCCCGTTTGGAAGGACGAACGTAAACACAAAGATGTCTTTTTGGCGATCTGAAAGGTGGTCGACGCAACAGAGGAAACGCTCTAAAGACCAGTTTAGGCGCCAACATGCTTGAATTGACATAGTAAAAGCATCTGGTTGAAGGCGGCTTCATAACGAGACATCTAATGGTCACTTACGGGATACACATATGAGACCAGAAGAATATCCGCTGCAGTGGACAGACGTAGACAGCGACAAGAAAAATCACCGGCGGAAAATGGTTATGCCTGCTCTAAATGTGGAGATATGTAAGTCTCAGCTGGGGATGCTTAGCCATGAGAAATGCTGCATTCCTCATTAATCTTTGGACTCAAAGACAAAAATTATTATTATTATGATTAAGTGAATGAAGATTACATCGTTTCCATCGGGTTGTTGTCTTCTTGATGTAAAAGAACAACAATTACTATTCAGTTAATTGTTTCAACTAGAAAAAAATGGAATTTTAAGCGAGTCAGTTTAAATATAATATAATATTTTTTTTTTATAAAAACGACATAATCCTATATTTTAATTATTAAATTGACTTAATATTTTTCATTTCCAGAAAAACAGAGAAGCATGGAGGAAACGGTGCTAGGACTGCAAGATTTCTTTAAATATTTTTCAACTTATAATACTCCAAGCAACTTGGCTCATGTGGAGCTTAACGCTTATATTGATGGACTAGTTAGATTAGCATCCATTCAGCAGTTTGCATACTTGGTAATTTGTTGACTTATATGAATGGTTTTTTTTTTTAGATATTTTTTTTAGATATTTATTTTGTAGGAGGCAATTGAAAAAGATTTCTTTAATGCTAAGCTTATATTAATTCACTTCGACTGTATATATGTTTGGCTGGTAAAACGTTTGAACATGTTGTTTTTTTTCGTCCACTTGCCATTCTAGGACCAAGTTGAACTTCACACAATTATTCATAGTACTTGACAAATTAGTTAATTAAGTATACTGCGTCCAACGCAAGTTATGAGTCGGCTAGTGAGACAGGGCAATTAGGAATATAATACAGATTACATAAATTATATATGTTCCTTTAGAATAGTAGATAATACATCCTATACCAGTAGCGGTCTTAGGGGGTGGCAACTGGGGCAACCGCCCCAGGCCCCGCGCCTGAGGGGGGCCCCGCGCTGGGAGATTTTATTGTCACCAACTTCGAAAACTAAATGAGTGGTCATAAACAAGGACTTGTTACTCAATATTTTCCCAGTATACCAAATATACCAATTGCTATTTAAGATTACATTCTTTATTTCGAAATACCGTTTTGTTTCGGTAAAGACAGCCGAGTCTTAGAGGCTATCATCGTTTAACGTTCACAATAAAAACACATAAGTAGAATCAACCATTCCTAATCGTTTCGACGTCTAATCGGATTTTATTTGGAAAATGCGTAGTGATAAAGTTTGAACTACTATTTGCATTATGAAAAATTGTATATGAAAAATACATTTGTAGTAACAATAATGGAACTTTTGACCAATTGATTATTTAATGAAAATAATCAGTGCTTTTTTTTACCGTCACGTCGTACTTCACTTTTTTCAATGATGGGAAAAAATATTAATTTTCTTGAATTTTAGCGTTTATTATTAATTTATTAATAGTTTAAAAATTAGGCAAATCATTTATTTATTTATTTATTTTGTAAAAAAGCACTGAAAATAACTAAACAATTGTACGGTGTATTCTCGACTGTCGCTGGTGATACGTTCTAAGACCTCACGCAAAGGTCAGCTTTTCGCAGTAAGCTGTTTAATTTCATAAACGTATAATATTTTTCGGATATAAACAGTATCACCAGTTGGTGTGCTTATACAGTTATTTAGGCAAATCAGGTTCCATCATGACATATTAAGTTTTCTTTTTCCAATTGACTACTGTGTGAACGTGTTGAAAAAACAAAACCAAAAAAAAAAAAAAAAAAAAAAAAAAACGCAGGAGTATTTTTAGCGGTCCCAGAAAGGGGAAAAGACGCTATTAGTTTTGTGTGGAATGTCTGTCCGTCCATCCGTTGCGTTTAGATCTCGTAAACTAGAGACGTTAGTGAACATCCGACATCATAATATTTAAGACAATTCAAAGTTCTGATGCAACGGCTCCTTTTTTTTTTATCTAAAACCGAAAAATCTAATTTCTTTCAGAAAAATACATCACTTTTACAACTATCCATTTTTAATGTTAACAAACACCGAAAGCTCTGTAATATAAGAGAAAATTGATTACCCTTTTTAAATTGGTTTATATGAAAAAGTTTTTTTTTTTTTT
>JADKLZ010005465.1:3499510-3510352 GCA_021533235.1 Biomphalaria straminea | reverse complement strand
GTTTTTTTTTTTTTTTCATTTTTTTTTTACATTAGTATTGCTAAGTTAAGTAAGTTTTGTTATACTACCTACTACATTTACACAGAAAAAAATCTATTTAGTATGCATATAAGTTGGACATAATTTAAAAGAACATTTAATAAGTAGTTTTTCATATCACGTGTCATAATGTGGTAGAGTAATTAATAAACTTCACTGGGGCACTACACAAGATCTGTCAACCTTCTTTCTCCATTCTACTGTCATTTATTTGTCATTGATAGAATTTCATTCTGATGTTCTATCTGAAAATATTGAAACCTCCTTTTTTACCTGTCTGGGTGGACCACTTCAGGGGCAGATTTTGAGTTTGTGTTTCCACACAAACTGTCCTTGTAACCTTGTTTTTATAAATTATTTTTAAAAAAAACGTGATACAGCCTTTCCGAAAAAGTCGGGTCTTCGAAAGTGAATGGACCACTGTAACTCCTATAGAACACTTTATTCTTAAAGAACATCCTATTGGCTTCACTTAGCAGAGTGAGAGAGGCGACATACTATTAGTATTTTTATTTTCATCTATTGATGCAGAACAATTAAAATACAGTATATAATGTACTTCAGCGGCCAATAGTAAACCAGCAGTATTATACCCTATGTTTTGTTACAAAAATAAGGCCCACAGCTTTGAGGCGAACATACTGCATTGTTATTGTTGCAGCATTAGAGAAACATTAGCCCGTTAGCGTGATGTGGTACGATATATATATAGCCAATATTAAACCCAAAAGAAAAGTCTTACTCTGGAACAAATGTAACCTAACACAATTACACCAAGCTACATTTAACTTTCAACAAACATTCTTATCAGAAAAAGACATTAACCAACCAGTTGATGACCTCTGGAATTTCATAAAAAACAATCTTAAAAACATTATAGAAAATCACATACCCACTAAATACACATCAAATAAAATAAATAAATGCTGGTTTAATAATAGATTAAAGAAGCTTTGTAAACAGAAGGAAAATCTATATAGAAAATTTAAAGAAACTAAGGCAGAAAGAGTTTATAAAAAGTACATAAAAATTAAGCACCTAACCCAAAAAGTAAGCAGACAGCTGCAGAATGAGTACATAAACAATGTAATATCTAAAGATAACAACAAAAACCTATGGTCATACATTAAGTCTAAGAAAATGGAAACAACCGGCATAGCGCCATTAAAAGGAGAAAACAACTTAACGCATAACGATAATGAAACTAAAGCTAACATCCTAAACAAATACTTTGCATCAGCATTCTCAGCCCCAGGAGACAAAGACATATCAATTAATTTAAACCAAGTAGACAATATAGAAGAGATAGAAGTACAGGAAAATGGAGTCCAAAAACTATTAGCAAGCATCAAGCCGAATAAAGCGTCTGGACCTGATGGTATTCCAGCTAGATTACTCAAGGAACTTAGCAAAGAACTAGCACCTGTGTTCAAAATACTTTTTCAGGCATCTCTTAACCAGGGCAGAGTACCAAGGGACTGGAAAGAAGCTAATGTCACACCTCTATTTAAAAAAGGAGAAAAATCTGATCCAGGAAACTACAGACCAGTATCACTTACCAGCATCACATGTAAAATCCTAGAACACATAATATGTAGCAACATCATAAACCACTTAGATAAACATAATGTCCTTACTCCATACCAACATGGCTTTAGGAAACATAGATCATGTGAAACACAGCTAATAGGACTAATTGATGACTTCTCAAAAGGCTTAGATAATAGTGAACAAATAGATGCTATCTTACTAGACTTTTCCAAAGCTTTTGACAAAGTTCACCACCATAGTTTGCTTAAAAAATTAAAATATTTTGGTATTGATGGTCCATTGCATCAGTGGATTAAAGATTTTCTGATAGGAAGAGAACAAACTGTAATAATAGATGGTTCTAAATCAACACCAATAACAGTAAACTCAGGTGTACCACAAGGAACAGTCTTAGGTCCACTACTATTTCTAATTTACATAAACGATTTACCAAATTGCATTAGTTCAGGAACAAAAGTTAGATTATTTGCAGATGATTGCATAATATATAGGACAATAAAAACAACACAAGACACAGAAATTTTACAAAAAGAATTAGATAAATTACAGAAATGGGAATCAAATTGGAGCATGTCTTTCCACCCAGAAAAATGTCAGTTACTAAGAGTAACAAAAAAACTAAAACAAATTAATTCCACTTATCTTATTCATGGTAAACCAGTAACACAGACTAAAAACGCAAAATACCTAGGTGTTATAATAAATGAAAAACTGTCATGGAATCCCCATATTGATGAAACTATAAAAAAATCAAACAAAACATTAGGGTTTATTAAAAGAAATTTCTATAAATCAAAAAAGGACATAAAACTAAAATGCTATTTAACCTTGGTTAGGCCAATAATAGAATATGCATCCTCTGTTTGGGACCCCTCAACTCAAGAAAACATTAAGAAACTAGAACAGACACAAAATAGAGCAGTACGATTCATAACAAACGAATATTCACATTTCACTAGAGTAACACCTTTAGTAAAATCACTAAATTTAGAAAGCCTCCAGGATAGAAGACTTAAGAGTAAAGTAGCAATTATACACAAAACACTGAACCATAATCTCCAAATACAAAAACAAAACTTAATAAAATACTCAGAAAGACACAAAGATAAAGGCACATTCCTCGTCCCATATGCTAGGACAAATCTGTACAAATGCTCTTTCTTCCCTAGTGCCATTAGAGCATGGAATGGTTTGCCTGAGCTAGCCAGGAAAACCAGTGACTTGGCAGAATTTAAGTCACTGGTAAATATGCATGACTGAATGCATGACGCGTAGGACGTAATCATCTTCTTTTTTGAAGTAACGTCTGTATTATATAAGATAAGATAAGATAAGATATATATATATATATATAGTCTACCTTTACGGCTAGGGGCCCCGCACATGACGCTCGCCCAGGGCCCCGCGCACTGCTAGGGCCGCCCCTGTCCTATACGTACTATGTTCCAGACTGGACGTGTCTGTTCATAACAAACTTAAACTATGGGAAGTCATTGGTTTTCCTGCCTGATTCATTCAACCCGTTCTTCGCTCTAAAGGCGCTAGGGAAGCACTTGTACTAATCGTCCTAGCATCTGGAGCAAGAAGATAACCCTGAAAATAAAATCAGAAGCCGGTGCCCCTAGGCCAGTTTGCAGCGCACAGTCATACTCCCTGGCAGAACGTGACACGCCGCTGATCCCAAACAGTATCGGCTATTACCGTTCCTTTGGAATCAGTATTGGCTTGGCTGGTGGTGGTGGTGGGGGAGCAAACGATATCTGGACAACGTTCGGACCATACCTTACCTCTCCCTTCCTCTCATTTCTATGTTGTTTTACTACAAAAAGAAGCTAAAAGGCCATAAAAAGAGAATTATCATTATCGTATCGTGAGCCACTATTCAATATGAACTTATCATGTACGCTCAGATTTCATTCTCAACGCTGGGAAGCGTGGTCGAGAGGCCAAGTGCGGCTTGAGCTTAGCTTGGCTTGGCTACCTAGAAGGGGGCTCGAGGTTCGACACCCGACTCGGGCAGCACGGAAAACCAACTCCTAGATACCCCCTCCCCCCACTGGTCCACAAATAAGATTGGACCAAAGCGCTCTGAGCATGCTATAAGCATGAAAGTAGCGCTTTATAAAAGCTATAATAATAATAATAATATAAAGGACATTAACTGAGTGGAGATAATTCAGCCTCCATTAGTCTCTAACTATTACCCT
Organism: Biomphalaria straminea; assembly: GCA_021533235.1. Classification (NCBI taxonomy): domain Eukaryota; kingdom Metazoa; phylum Mollusca; class Gastropoda; family Planorbidae; genus Biomphalaria; species Biomphalaria straminea. The sequence continues at coordinate 3,506,555 of JADKLZ010005465.1, read as the reverse complement.
CCCCTGCAGATTTTCAATATTTGACAATTCTTATGTTGTTGTTTCTTTCTTGCATATCATATGCATAGACAAAAATAAATATAGACTGGCCAATAAGAGAGTTTTATGAAATGAAAATTTGTGAATGCAATAGGGTTTGTTGCTGCTATTTCGTTTCGTATCGTTTTTCAAAACTATTGGGCCGGAAGTGGCTTTTTTTCCTATATAACTTTGCATTTTTCAGTTCTCTTTATAAATTAAACTGACATTATTATGCTATAATAATAAGTGTGCCTGATAGAGAAAAAAATTCTGCACAAAAATACGGGTGATTGAGATCAAACCAGATAGAGGCTATAAAAAGAAAAAGAGTTAAAAATAGCGCGGGAAAGTGCACATTTACAGTACTTTATTTGATGAGTATTTTACCCAAGATCTGTGTTGTTTTTTTAGTACTAGCTTATTTCAAGTACCCGGCATTTTTCGATACAAAATTTCATGAAGAGAAAAAAAATTTTTTTTAATGATTTTAAACTTTAAATGATTTTATTCCTTTTAACTTCTTGTGTGAGTAAAGAGCCCAATCCTTTGTTTTTTCACCATTATTTCTACTTGGCATCTGCAATCGAGGGCTTTCTTTTAAAGGTTACTTTTCTTGTGGATCTATCCAGTGCCACTTTTTCCCAGCTGTTAGTGCCGACTTTGAAGAGCTTTATGTCGCGTTTGCATACACCAGTGTACCATAGAAGTGGAAGACAAGCGGATCTCCTGCCTTCTGTTAAATCACCATAGGAATGTCTGTCACGGTCATGAGATCTTTATTCAAAAGAAGCATCTTCCAATATCACTTGCACTGTAGCATATGATACCTTTTACTCAAGCTACCTTCAAAGATCTTCTTTGACCGTGACAACCCCTCATCATCATCATTTCTTTGGGTTCCTCATAGAACATATGACCTCAACAAAAACACGTCACTCTCAACAGTCTATTGCTAGTTGTTTTGTTTTTTTATGGTTTCCCAGCTCTTTTCGATCTTCTCGGCTTTCTCTAGTATACTGCGTCGCCTGGATTCTGATTAAATCTACATCTACGTAATAAAAAAACACACCTGGAAGAAGTATTTCATTAATATTTTTTAATGGCTAAAACGTGACTACTCAGAATTCAGAGGCACATCCCTGTGGGCGCCCATAATTGCCTCTTCCATAAAACTTTGTATTTAAAAAATAAATATATCCAATGCTTGAGATCCTGCTTGTATACTTAGGCCCTATATAAATCGATCCGGTATCAATGTATTAAGTAGCAATAACCCCGCAAAAAAATGTAATGAAAGAAGATTGAGTTATACATATATTTTTGTGATGGTACGCACCGGTACTTGTACCGGCACCTTTTTTCAATGTCGGAAAAAATTATTACTTTTATAGTATTTCAACGTTAATTGTTAATTTATTAGTAGTTGAAAGTTAGCAATCTATCATGAGTACCGGCACCTATTTTTTTTTAGTACAAAAAAAAAAGAATTTTATATATGAATACAGTTTACTTTCAGCCGACATTCTCTCTGTGGCATTTTACGTCTCGTGAGACAATGTTTTCCCTTTGCGACTTCTTGTGTGGCTAAAGAGGCCAATCCTTGATACACAGCTGCGGTTGCAGGTTGCCGAACTTCTGGCAAGCAGCAGATAGTTTGTAAACCAGGGTCTGGAGCTGAATATCAGAGTCAGCTACAATCTGCATCATCAGCATACAAGAGTTCCCTAATAAGTATCCTCCTAACCTTGGTTTTTGCCCGCCGACATTATTAACCGTATTACTAACAACATCTGTATGTGAAAGTCTCAATCATCTCGAGTCTTAGACAGTCATTATTTTAGACTAGATTTAAGTTAAGTCTAGACCTAGATCTAGTAGGCCTATTACTATAAAAAAAAAACAGTCATTAGAAATCATTAGCATTTTTTTATTAGGTCTAGGCATTGAAAAGTAAATTTATTATAAACTATAATAGATCTAAGTCTAAGTACTAACTTATTAAATAAGAAGAAATATTATAATGAATATTGTATAGATCTAGATTGACTAAATTATAGATAGATCTATAGATCTAGTTAAGTACATTAAGTTAAGTATAGATTATGGTAAATGTATTACGGTAGCCTAAATTATTAGATCTATGTCCTATGTCTATATATAATAATCTAATAATTAATCAACTTTAGTCTTTATTAATATCTATACTTTATTCTAATAAAAAATGACTATAGGAATAGCATAAGATAGAATCTATACTATTACTAGATCTATTCAAGTTTTATAGGGCCTATATGAATCTAGACTGGAATTAGATCATAGATCTAAATATAGGACTTTACTAACAGAGAAATGATATGTACAATTGCACAAGAAAAGAAACTGGGTTTTTCTAAACTCTAATACTTGGTATGCAATAGTAAAACAGTAACCACTAAATAAATCGAAACTCGAAATCAAAAACGTAAATTTATTGTAATATATATAGGTCTGTGGTTGAATTTTATATAGAAGATATATAGAAGAAATGACTTTTGTAATTTCCTTTACAGAAAAATTGGGCTATTCGCGTCTAACACATATATGTTCAGCAACAAACCCTATTGTGTGTACTTTATTTTATGTCTATAAATTGTGTTTAATCTCTAAGACTGAAGATCATGCAATATTTAAATTTTTATAATTCGGAAATCCGAATTCAATAGATATACATGTTTTCAAGTTACATGAAGTTACTTCCATTTTCCAGTCGATATTTATCTATGTCTATGATCATATTCTTCTTTAGTTATTTTCGTATTCAAAAAGAGAGCAATAACATGATAAATGACATGTACAAGTCTCTAAATGTATTATATTGTGATTTTTTTAGTTACTTGTACATGTCAGTGATTGCGTTATTGCTCTCTTATTGAATACGAAAATAACTATGATACTTTTACAGATGAAAGATGGAGATATCTTGATCCATGTACACAACAATGTTCAACATGTGAATGACCAAATGATTTATAAATCATATCTCCATCTCATCACCACTCTTGGATTTCCAGAAAAAGGTAGACAATTTCTTGACACCATCAACTTTTAGTAACCGGCAAATGCCATTTAATATGGAAATATTTTTTTTATTATATTATATAATTGTTTATAGTGTAATTTCAAGGTAAGAGAGGAAAGCTTGTCAGATAAGTAGACCAGATCAAAAGAACGCATGGTGGGAGCTCTGCCGTGCGGAACAGGCAGTCCTAGTTCAGTTCCGAGTTGGACACTGTCCAATAGGTGCGTATTTTGGACGGTGGAGGGAGAACTTCGACACACGGTGCCGCCATTGCTTCAAGGACGATGAGACAATAAAGCACACTAGTTGACCGGCGGCATAGCATACGCCGCTATTTACCAGGGCCGGCGACCGCAGTGGGGCCCGCATTTCATAGGACCCGCAATTTTATAGGACCCGCTCTAATTTAAAGTGTAAAAATTATTAAATTAAGCCATTTTATTACTTACAACAGATTCCCCGCGCCATCCTGTCGATTTAACATCCCTACAATTATTTGTCTGTTAAGCTATTGCTTTAAAAGAAATCAAACACATTTTTAACAAAATATAGTCATTTATAACGACCGCAGTGGGGCCCGCATTTCATAGGACCCGCAATTGTATAGGACCCGCTCTAATTTAAAGTGTAAAAATTATTAAATTAAGCCATTTTATTACTTACAACAGATTCCCTGCGCCATCCTGTCGATTTAACATCCCTATAATTATTTGTCTGTTAAGCTATTGCTTTAAAAGAAATCAAACACATTTTTAACATTTTAAAATATAGTCATTTTGTCTCTCTAACCTTGCTAATGCTTTTTTTTTCCACTACAATTGTTCACATATACTCGTATTAAAGGTCTTTTGCAAGTCAATGGATTTTTTTCTAAAGAATTATAGAGTATTAGCGCTCCAGGAAACTTTTCTCTTTGACTATTAAATACATAAATAATTCGAATTTTAAATATGGTTCTAATTTTTCGCATTATATAAAATAAGTAAAACGATTGTGTTAAAAAATGATTAATGGAGCTAAAAATAGACTTGTGCGTTGTTGCTCGTTTGACCTAGATACTTTTTTCTATTACTTTGAGGAATATTATATAGATTCTGCACGAATGCCGAGCTCTGCGAGATGAACGATCGGGACAGGGTAATGAGAGAGACAAAACTGGTCCATGTGTGGCAGAGGGTCTTGTACGGGGATAAGGAGACCCTACAACTCACTGCTCGCTTCCTCTTCCGTGCTCTAAGGGAGTAATCTCAGCACGGTTTATTTCAAATTCGGTATCTGATTCGGAAGGCTTGTGACAATTGTGACAATGTTTTGTATTTCTTTGTAAAAAAAAAGGTAAAGTTCCCCTTTCAGACCTAGTGGTCTATAGGGCAGATGATGTAAAGGTCATCTGATTCTGTGGCCCACGGTTAACGAGGGTGTCATGTGGCCAGCACTGCGACCAACCGCCTTTACTTTTCCCCAACTAATGTCAGGTACCCATTAGAGCTGGGTGGACTCAAGGGCGCCCGAAAATCACGAAATAAAAAACCCAGCCTTCACCAGGATTTGAACCCGGGACCTCCAGTACGGAAGCCAAGCGCTTTACCGCTCAGCCACCGCACCCTTGTATTTCTTTGGGAATATTTTAATATGTTTGAGTACTTTCAAATACTCAATAGTATAACTATAAATATTAATAGGGGATCACGAGAAATCGATCAAACGAAAGAGCCATTTGTATAAAAATGATTCACCGATAATTGGGGGAGGGGGGAGTTAAGAAGTAACATATCTATTTAGTGAATTTAGATAATTTAATCCCTTATTAAAAATCATATTAGCATATAATATATATCAAGCAACAATTCACTTAATAATTCAATTTCATTCATGAGTTACAAATGCAGACTAAACATATGCTTAAAGCCTTTAGAATTAATGGGCCCTGCTTATAAACTGGACTTATCTTTTATACCAGTGATGTCTAGACTAATTCGATATGCGGGCCATTTTAATGTCAAACATTAGTGTCGCTCGCCACATCATGGAAAAGATACCAATACTTATTGCAATTCAATTGCCAATATCTCGTTTGAGACATGATGATCTAGTACTGATATTGAACGATTGAGTTTTTAAAATGTTCTTTATATGCGTCAAATAAAATGCCGTAAGTTCTATTTAAGGTATTTATTTTTTTTAACAACAACACTTTCTATATCTATATTTTTTTGCCGACGTTTTGGGCCGGATGGAAACACGTCGTGGGCCGGATCGGTCACTGTTGTATACTATAAGTTTCAATACCGAAACTGAATGAAATGAATGCTTATTTATAATTTCTAATTATCTCCCTTACTATGTTTACTCTAAAAATAATTATACTATCATTGTTTATATTACCATAAAAAATGAGTCAATTTTCAGTCTGGCACTGTCAGGGTCGAACTTCGTTAAAGGAAAACAACCTTTATTTTCTACTAATGCGTCAGGTCTGCTGCAGTTATCTCCTATAACAAGTAATAAGGATAATGGTGTGAATGACAAAGGGTGCAAATGTGGGTATTGAATGGAAAGGGATGATAAAAATAGTAAGCTGACAAATATGGATATGAAATGAGTTATATATATATATATATATATATATATATATATATATATATATATAGATAGGACGTTAGTTGTAATGATATTAGAGTGTTTTTGTAATTACAACTTCAGAGTGTCTGCTTATTTTTCAAGAGTATTGTGTCTCAACAATTACTATCATTAATATTATTTACTTTGTTAGATTTTAGGAAAAACAACAGAAGGGCTACAAGTGCCACAGACACAAGTGCTTCAGGCTCTACCAAGCCAAAAACTCTCAATGGCGATTATGATTATATTGACCAAGACGAATACCCTGATGTAAACTATAATACAATGAAAAATACTCCGACAGAAAGAGATCTACAATCACTTTATAATCAAATGTCACCTTTGAAAAGATCGCACTCAACAGGCGTCGTAGCGGCAACAGAAATGCTAAAGCCAGACGGCAAGGAAGAATCTTGTTTTTCTTTGGATACGACCAACGTTAGAAACCCGTCAACGTAAGTGAAGATAGCGTAGGGCTGCTTCGACACTTTGTGTATTAACTTAATTGCCTATCTCATTCCTATCAGCAGCTGTTCTTCGAAGTATATGGAGAAAGCGATAGGTGCATTCGTTCACGTTGTCCAGCCGAGTCAGAAACCCCATTGATAATAAACATGCTGAGAGCTACTCCCTTAGAGCACGTGAGAGGAAGCGAGCAGTGAATCTTAAGGTTGCCTTAGTCCAGCCAGCTTTTCATTGGACGACACTTTCTTCATGGTCTCCCCCCTTCCCACAGCTGTACCAGAAAGCAGAAATTTTGAAAGTGTGTCCTTTCTTAATATATCAAATACAAACGTTAGTGCAAAAAGGATAATTACGCCCAACGATTGTTCGAAGGTCAATCACACCATGCATGTTAACCAATGACTGAAATTCTGCTAAGTCATTTAACTTCAACAACATATCCCACGCTCTAATAACACTAGGTCAGAAGGAGCATTTGTACAAAATTGTCTTAGCAAATGGAACAAAGAATGTGTTTTTATCTATGTGCATTTTTGAGTATAGTTTTTTTTGTTTTTTTTATTTGACGATTATGGTTCAGTGTTTTATTTGCTACATTTCTTTTGAGTATTCTAACCTAAAGGGTTTCTAAATTCAATCATTATTACTAGAAATAAAAGGCAGGGACCTACTGTGAATATTCGTTTGTTATGAATCATACTGCTCTATTTTGTGTCTGTTCCGTATATATTGTGGTTATTGAGAAATTTTATCTTCGGTTTGGTGCTCACTCCACCCGTACATTGTTAGCTACCCCACTGTCTGTAACTCTCTCTCTCTCTCTCTCTCTCTCTATATATATATATATATATATATATATATATATATATATATATATAT
>JADKLZ010005465.1:3449065-3460773 GCA_021533235.1 Biomphalaria straminea | reverse complement strand
GTTTATAACTACTTATATTTTATAACTACTTTGTTTATAACTACTTACACCTAAGTGTAAACCTACTGTTCTTATTTTCCAACTATGTTGACGTATGGCTCAATGTGTTTCAGGACGAACTATTATGTCAATAGCAAAAAAAAGTAAAATCCCCCTTTCATACCTTACGATCTATAGGGCAGGTAATGTAATAATCATTTGTTTCTGTTAACGAGGGTGTCATTTGGCCAGCACAACGACAACAGCCTTTACCAGCTCTTATTGGTACCTGACATTAGTTAGGAAAAAGTAAATCACTTAATCCGTTGCATAAATAAGATATTTTCTTTTTTTTTTTTTTAAGTATTTAAAATGTTTTTCTGGCTTTAGGTTTTCTTGAGTTTCTGAAAAACATTCCAGGCCAGTTTATTGTCACTGGCGCTTTCCTTAGGCTAGCTAAAGAGTATTTAAGATAATAAAAATCAATGAATAAAACTTGTACTTGGATAATATTCTTTGTGCAGTGGCGTAGCTAGGGGGGAGGGAGGAGAATTTGAGAATCAATCCGACCCTCAAATATAAATGTTTTTTTACTTTAAATATTGTGCAGGTGTGTACTTGGATTATAGACTGGGTAGTGTATTATATTTATGTTTGATTGGATTATGGTCTGTGTTTTTTAATTACAGTCTTTGTGATTAAATTATGGTCTCTGTGATCGGACTAAGGTCTATGTGATTGGATTATTATGTGTGATAGAATTATGGTCTGTTTATTGAGATTAAAGTATATGTGGTTGGATTATAATATATGTGAATGAATTATGGCCGCGAGATTGGATTATGACCTGTGTGATATAATAGATTTTATGTAGCGTAGCAAACAAACTGTCGGTTCTTAGTTTTGCCCTAACAATATGCTTGCCAATATATATGTTCTAAGGCGAAACATGACAAGTGTAATTTCAATTGTGAAATCTTGTAAAATCCAGCGTGTTGTGGTTGACGGTCGTTGACTTGTAGCATCAAACTTCTGGTAGACAACTAAACCGCTGTAGAATTATTACATTTTTATATGTAAAACTTGAAATAACTTGAATAACATTTTTTAAACAAAACTTAATATGACGTTTTTAAAAATATAAACAAAATTCAAGTTGAGATTAAATGAAATTAATGCAGTAGACTTCAGCAATAGTATAAAATGATATCTTGAACACAATCCATCTCACTACAAAATCAGGTCTTTTCAATCTGGCGTTGTGGAGCGTTTCCGATCGTCATAGTAAGACTCAACACCGATTTGCGTCGTAACGATATGTGGCGTGGCAACGATCTAATGATCTCAACCACCCACAAGTCTCGACGTTGCAGGACAGTGGTCAGATCTTCTATTCATTCATTCATCAAACTCCAATTGAGTGAGGGCTTGAGAGGCTTAAATCCTCTCTTGCAAAAGCTCTGGCTAGAAAACCTGCTGTCTTGCGTAGTGCGTAGGCGTCAACATACAGGTCGAGAAGTTTTGGTTTCCCAGACCTGTCGAAACGGAGATCAGCAAGTCTGGGGCAGTCAAATAGAACTTGAGGCACGGTTTCCTCTTCTTCCCCGCAGCGGGGGCACCGTGAGTCAAAATTTGGCCATAGACCAACTATAACAATGGGTCTCGGCTGGAGTCGTCTGTCCTACCTAAGACCGCTAATGACCAATGTCGGTTATCTTGCACCTTTAACAACTAATAGTTAAATTTGCGAACTAAAGTACGCAAGTTAAAAAAAAAAAACTGAACAGATCTTTTGTTTTTGCTCAATATGTAAATTATTTTGGCGAAAACAAGTACATTTAATTCAAAAAAGTTTTGCCCCACCTTTCTGAAGCTTACAGGCAAAGGGCCAAGTTGCCCCTTCTCCAGTCTGTGATAACCTAAAATGAATTCTGATGGACCTCCTTCACCAATGGTAAATAAACATATTTAGCCACGTTATAATATTGATAAAACATTGAATAATACGTATCACGTGACAGCCTTTACGGATTAAATAATTTATGTATAAGATAGGAAGAAATTCACGAAGCTGAATGTTGTTTGTTTACGATTGGTGAATGAGCTCCAATTAATAGCAAGGCTCTAAGGGCTAGTCATCCCGTAGAGTCTTAGCCTGTGATAACCTAAAATGAGCTACAATTGGTAGCTAGGCTATAAGGGTTAGTCCTCACAAAGAGCCTTACTCTGTGATAACAGTTCCCTGACCCAATATCTGACAAAAAAAAAAACCAGTCTACTTGAACTGCCAGTCAGAGGCTACTTAAGAGGCATACCAGTGAAAGGATTTTTAGTGGAGTGTATAAATCCATTACAGCAATAATAGCATTACAAACGTAATATAAATCCACGAAACGTTACAGAAATACAAATACCATATTTAAATTAATAATTTACTATTACATAGCATCCTCCACTACAGATTATTTTAAAACGAACATATACAAAAAACATGTACTGTTTAAGTGCAGATACTGATGAACGTATTATATATGATCAACAAACGAAATTATTGGGTGCAACCGTAAAGATTTATTATTAATATTAATGAGAAACCGTATGCATATACTATAGCTTTTGATGTATCATAGCATGTGTTTGATTTTAACAGTTGAATGTTTCTATGTTTATTTATTGAAGTACAAGACAAAACTTTGCAACTGAATTAATAACATCACTTTCAAGCCAGTCCAATATTCCGATCTATCAGATGTAACTATAATTATTTCGAGAAGAAAGGAATACATGCAAGCCAATTTTTACACCCTAATTTGTTATAAATACTGCGTAGTAGGCCTGTTCTATTTAATACAACTATAATTGCAAAAGCCGAAAAAAATCCAACTGTTTTCTTGTGTCTCCAAATCACGTGACATAACCAAAAACCTTCCTCATCTTTTTCCTTCTTATTTTCTTTTTTATCTCTTATCTGCTTGTTCACATCTTCTTCCTCTACAAAACTTTCCCGACTTTGTGAGACATTTTGAAATTCTTGTAGTGTGTACCTACTTTCGGCCTTAATATTTCGAACAGTTTCTATCAGCGTGTAAAATTGTTTTTTCTGTTGATCTGGGTCTTTTGTCTTATTGTCAAACAAAATTATTCTGAAATTTGCTCTTTCGAACAATTTCTGAACATCTCCAGTCTGTTCGCGACACCATTCTTTAAAACATGGACCATCGTCTTCTTCGACATCCTGGTAGAACAGATCCCCATATGTAAATAGGATGACGCCCCATTTCGGAATCATGTCAGGACCAAATACTGAATCATAAACTTTGACCGCGTCTTGTTCTTGCTTTGTAAATCTAACGCCGTACTTTAATACTATCACAATGGCGTCAAAACCACCAGTTTCCTTCAGAAGATCCTCGAGTTTACACAAAACCTCTGTAATGGAATCATCTAAGTCTTCACCTCTGTCACCAATTCCCGAGCATTTGAAAGCTTTTATTTTTATCAACTCTTGGAATTCTTTTTCCGTCACGGATGTATCTTTAGCATATTCCTGAAATTCTCTTAACGTCAGAGACGAAGCATTGTCAGCATTTTGTTGTTGTTCGATTGATTTAACGCTGAAGCTTTTTCCATTTCCACCTCTGCCTATTAAAAGAATGTTCATTTTCCGTTTGATTTCTTCCGTTTCAAAATATCCTCCTGTATTAAAAGAAAAAAAAATGAAGATTTTTATTAATTGTGAAATTTAAAGTTCAAATGATATGCATAACGGTAGGCTTGCACAACTTCTATCACACAAATACACCTGTAAGTTAATTTAAAAAGTGCTATTGGACTTGGTGTATTTAATGGTTAACAGTTTGATCTGTTTTGAAATAGGAGGCGTCCAAAAAATCTCGAAATTTAAAATCATATTATAAACGTGAATTTGAACCAAGACTGTTGTGTGCGGTCGCTGACTTGTAGAACCAATCTGCTGATAGATAACTAAACCGATGCAGGCGTATTAGGATAGCTGCCTGGTCGAGCGGTTTGCACGCTGGACTGTCGTTTCGATTTATCGATGGTCCCGGGTTCAAACCCTGCCCGCTCCCATCCCCCGTCGTCCTGCGGGAGGTTTGGACTAGGAAATAATTATCTTCAACTCTGAAGGATCATGCGAAACATGTAAAACATTTTACAAAACATTGTATTAGTTCTTAATGAATAAACTTGAAATGACTTAAACGTATGTAGAAATAAAGAATTGAAAAAAAACTTCTTCGCCCCAGTTACTGCACACGTCCACATTCACATCAACACATGTGTAGATACACACATACACTGTATACAAAAAAGTCTGCCTATACTGTCTATACTGTCGATATTTTTAGTATAGTGCAGTGGCGGACTGGGTGTTAAAATCGTCCCGGGCATTTCCATACAATCAGGCATACAAGTTGTTAGGCATCCATTATTACATGTCCTCAAAAGTATTGTGTAAAGTTTAATAATATATCGAAAGTAGTCAGTTATAGGAATATGCTATTACATAATATTTTCTACTACTAAATGAATAAAGTATAACAATTAGAATAGGGATTTCTTTATGTTAAAAAAAATTCCTGCTACCATATACATTAACATACATATGTACTTGTCATTCGTATTCAATGTATCTGAAGATCCTCCATCAACGACCTAGTTTCACTTTCCTATTTCTCAGGCATATAGACTTCAATTTTAAAATCAATTATTCATCCTCTATTATTGAACTGCCCTTCTCACAAGGTCATGGGGGCGAGGTGACAGAGTGGTTAAGCGCTTAGCTTCCAATCGTGTCGTCCTGGGTTCGAATCTCGGTGAAGACTATAACGGGTCACTGACTGTAGTCGGGGAAAGTAAAGCCGATTGGACGTTGTGATGGCCACAGAGCATTCTACAGAGCTAAATCTAGATGAAAGTGTGTGTATATTTTATCATCAACAAACAATTTTTACACGTTCCAAACTGTGCCAACAACGCAACATATTTACATTGCAAAACACAACTTTATTCTTAAGACTTTCACCTTTTTTTCTTCGACCCAGTTACTGCACACGTCCACATTCACATCAACACATTTGTAGATACACACATACACTGTATAAAAAAGTCTGCCTATACTGTCTATACTGCCTATACTGTCTATACTGCCTATACTGTCTACACTGCCTATACTGTCTATACTGTCTATACTGCCTATACTGTCTACACTGCCTATACTGCCTATACTAGAACTAGATCTAGATCTTAATTCTTTACTTACCGGTACGGTGTACGCCACAGTGTTAGTTATGTTGTGAAGAGTTTGGATTTACCCGATTTTACGAAAAAACTAATACGTGGAATTTCCGAGGAAAGCTCGACCTATGACCTAGTTTTGTGAAAGTGGCTGTGTGACCTTGAAGAACACAGTGTGCACACACGCCGTATCTATGAAGAGACAAAACTTATCACCTATGTGTCAGATATTAGGGGAGACAAGCATGAACTGAATTTAAAACTATAACGACGAATTGATTCCCCTTATCTTGAGTACACTTTTTCGAATTCGCATCGACATGTTTATAAAGATTAAGAAAAAAAAATGTTATCTATGTGAGATAACATTAAATTTTAACTTTTGATCGTTCATAAAGTCTTAGCTGTATTTAATGAATACATTTATTTATTTTTTTTTTTTGCTTAGCATTTTAAAATATTTTATTACAAACATTACAAACGTAAATAACTTTTTTTGTTCGCTTGTTTCTTTGGTTAATGTAGTTAGCAGTTTACAGTCCGTCTGTCACATGTGGAACGCTACACATTGAATATTTACAATTTTGTAGTGTCTATGTGAAATATTAATTTGAGGCTCTAATGCTACCTATAGTTAAATCCGGCCCTGCTCGCATCTATTAGACGGTAAGTGATTATTTCTGATGATCCCAAGCCTGCAGTGTGTAACTGGAATAATTTCAGTGTTTTTTTTTTTCTTTGGGCAAGACAAATCCGTAAGTGAAAGCCTGTTATTGTTGAACATTTTTTGAAACAAAATAATCCAATTAGAGTACTAATTATGTACTTAAGTATCATGTGTTTAGCACGTTCAGTGCCGCCCCAACAATTGCGGGGCCCTATGCGAAACGGTTAGTGCGGACCCAGTCTGTGTAGGTTAAGCATAATGTCAAAATTAAAATTTTGTATTAGAAAGTACATTCGTTTTGCATTATTTTTTATTTAGTAAAAGTTGACAACGCCTTTTTTTTTAATCGCACGTAAGAGTGGCACCCCAGTATGACAATTTTATCTATTTTTCAGGAGATTTGTATGAGTTTTCAGGAGATAGTAATAATTCCAGGAAATTTACAGGACTTTGATATATATATATTGCTAGAGAGGAGGATCCCAATGGAAATGAGATGCTACAGAAGGATCCTAGGCATCACATTTAAAGACCGCATCACAAATCAAGAGATTAGAGACAGGGTTACGGCAGCGATCGGACCCCATGATGACCTGCTAAATACTGTGAAGAAACGAAAGCTCAAAATGTAAGGCCATGTAACAAGATCTTCGGGACTCGCAAAGACCTTCCTCCAGGGAACAGTACCAGGAAAAAGAAAAAGAGGCAGACAGAGAAACCGATGGGAAGACAACATCAAAGAATGGACATGCCTACCATTGAACGAGGTTTTAATCAGGGCAAAGGATAGAGAGGAATGGAGAAAGATGATCCACAAGTCTTGCTTGGTGCCCCAACGGTCCACCAGGTCCAGACTAAGGGATAGGTAACAGGTAATATATATATATATATATATATATAGGAGTAGGGGGTGTTTTTAGCTCTCCATTTAAAGATAGTCATATTCGTGTCTTTTACGCTAATATAGATTTTTTTTCTACAAAATAATTAGTTACTGGCTTACGGGGCTATATAATCTCGCGGTTTGTGTTCTGTGTAGCTAAAGGTCACTTGTTTAGGTGTGTGTGATCTTTAGTCCAGCTTACTAATAGAGACTTATAATTCAAGTAAGTCGGCACACTTGAAAAGGTGTGGTCTCCAGCCCAGCCACGTGATTCTGATTTTTCTCCAAATAAGCAAACTCTTTGTCCGGATACCCGTGTAGATGTCTGGCTTGAAGTCCAGTCCACCCTCCAATTAAGATTTACTACTAAGTAAACAAACCTAGTTCCGTCGTGTGACCTCTAGAGAGTGCTTACGTCCATCGTATCTGCATCGTGGCCACCTGTCAATCAATGAACTCATGTGATGGACTAAACAAATAAAAGGGGGGTGGGAGTTGTTCATGTCTACCTCTAGAAATATAGCTGGCTACCAGTGTAGAGGTGTGGCTTGTAGTCCAGCCCCTGGAAATATACCTGGCTACCAGTGTAGAGGTGTGGCTTGTAGTCCAGCCCCTCTAATAAAGATTCACTACCAAGTAAACAATCTCAGTTCCCTCGAAAGGTGTCACCTCAAGAGAGTGTCAATACGCTGACATGAAACCTACGTCCATAGTATTTAACTTGTGGTCACTTGTCTTAGGGACCCAAAACCGAAGCAAAAATCGCACTTTTCAAAAAATTGCGTAACATTTTTTTTGTTTTAGGCGTTTTTCACCCTGCCATATCTTAAGGTATAAACATCCGATTACAGTAAAAATAGTACCGTTAGAAAGGTTATTTTAAGCCCTTTAATAATATATAGAACGTTTATCCTGTAGGTTAAAAAATAAGGGTGATAATCCTTTACGCGTAACATCACCGTGCCGAATAATCGTGCTAGCGGCTGTGATCGTTTTATACCTTGTTTGTTTTTTCGTAAAATGGGGAGTACGTCAACAAATGAATATTTTTTTTGAACATATGTATTTTATAGAAAAATGAACGAGCTTTACAATGGTACCAATATCTAATTGATTAACATTGTTTTTATATAAAGAAATTTAAAAAATAAAAAACAAAATGAAATTTCTTTACGATAAAGACAAGTAATCGTTTAGTTAATGTCACCATTGAAAAGCCCGTCTATTTTTCTTTAAGAGTGTGTACATTTTATTTAAAAAACAAGCGTTGACATGTTCCCCATTTTAAACCGAACAAGACGCATAAAATAGCGATTTCGCCTGTGTGCGTAGTCTGCTAAAATGTGCAAAATGCTCCTTAGCAACACATGAGTCGTTATAGAAAAATTATTTTTATTAAATCTACATCGTATAATTTGTGAGAAAAATGTCTGAGACGGGTCAATAAGATGTTAACCATTATAGATTTATTGTTTTTTCACCTTCTTTTATTCCGAATTTTAAAAAATAATTTATATTCCAACGTTATTGAAAGGTTAATGTGCAACAAATCTGTAAGTATTTTGTGTTTCTAAGGGGTCATGTCTTCGAAAGTAAACCTAATTTTTTTAAAAACGTATTTTGTAAAACTGATTGATACAAATTAAAGAGGAGGATTTACAGTTCATAAAAAATAATGGTTCAAGATATTTAATAAATAATTATAATTGTAATAAATGTATAGAAACGCATCACATATTGGCCTTATCCGTTGCTAATATCAACAGATTGTGACATCGAATGAAGCTATTCTAATATAGAGTAGATCTGGTCTTTTAACTAGATCTAGATCTATATTATATATACAAAATAGATAAAATATAAGACTAAATTAAATCTATTGACATCAGTACACAAAGATAAAGTCTTAATATAGATTTAGACCTATTTCTCGAGTTCTAGACCTAGGGACTACAAATTAGATCTAGACCTAGAGTACGACTGCGAGAGTTTTTACTTATCCATGTATAGATCTAGATATAGATCTAGATGCTAGTCCTAGATCTAGATCTTGGTCTAGAGTCTAGATCTAATCTTGGTCTAGACATCTAGAACGAGGGTCCTTCACGTTATTCGTTAAAACTTAAAACCAAATAGCTTATCTTAGGCATAATAGCTTATATGGCAGGCTATTTAGATCTACATTATAATACATATGATATATATAAAGATCTAAGTCTAATTGTCTATATAGATCTAGATGTAATTTTTAGATTTGAAATATCTTTTCGATGATTTTATTAACTCATCATACACTACTTCACTGTGAACTATCCCTTAGTCTGAAGAACCGTAGGGGCACCGCACAATATCTATATGACTGTTTTATGTCTTTGTCCACTCCTCTACGTCCTTTTCCATAGAATCTCTTTTAATGACAGGTCAGAACATTCTTTTATATTGTCTTCCCATTGTTTTCCTAGGTCTAATATAATAGATAAAGACTCTGATTAGTAACTAACTGCATTAAAAAAAAAATTCCCATTTCAAGAATAAAACCTCTAGGCTATATTAGTATTTTATTTTAATTTGATAGCTCAGACAGGTCCAAGAAAAGAATTTTTAATATCTAGAAAGATATCTATGTGTTTATGTTTTATAATCTCTAGTTGCAATAAAAGATCTTTTATTATCAATGAAGTAGCCCTAAGTCAATAGGTATTATATTTAGACTACTGACAGTTCAAAATTCTCAATATCACTATAAGCCTGTTTTGTAGACTTCAATTAACTAAATATCCACACAAAAAAAAAACACACCAAAAATTAATTCATATTCATATTAATTCATTTTAATTCTTATTAAATTAAAAAATGGATTATAATGCTGTAATGATCAGTAGATGAGTAGGTTTTATATGAACATATTTTTAAGACATCTAACTATTTATACTAATTATTGATGCTTTACAAGACAGTATTTTCCAATAAAATAATGATAAACTTAGGACCTAATTATTATATTATTTTTCAGAAAGTATAGTTATAGCTGCATAAACTATTTAAAAAAAACATAATTTTTTTTTTTAAGAAAAAAAGTGAAACTTTGACATCTAAAAGATTTAGGCTACATAAAAGTCTATAAGGTTGATCATGTTGAAGGAAAAAGGTGACTAAGCTGGATGTGTTGAAAGTTAAAATCATAATGAAATCTTAAATTGAGAAGAACATGGAAAGTAGCTAACTAAAATGAATCTTTCTATTTTGATCAACATGTCATTGAGATACTTGCTCTGATGCAAGTATTATAAATACTAATGTTTCTCTTTTTCTGATAGTCAAACTTCTCACAGTTTGATGGCTGAGATTGTAATAGCAGCACATTAGCATTGGGATGTATTAATATTTTATATTAAATTTATTTAAATTTAAAATATACTTTGAAGGAGTTAATTTTAGTTAAAAATGTGTGAATTTTAGAAAAAAAAAGTTCAATCTTGATACTATATTTCTTGTTCATGCAACCTAATCAGTGTAAATTTGCTACAAAAAGATAATGAAAATAATGACAAATATATGTGTTTCTATGGTAAAATTCAGTAGCCTGGGAATTACAGTTTATATCCTATATTTTCATGTAGAATTCTTTGTTTAGACAGTGAATATACCAAAAGTTATGTGTTTAGAATTGTTGAGCTTTACTGAAAAGAATTTACTGGTCATTACATTGCAGATATAAAAAAGCCTTGTTTAAAAAATTTTCTGCACACAAATTGAGTTCTGATTTTCAGTTTATCAAATCAGCTTATATAGTTAAAAGATTCAATAAGAAATAATAGAATAGCATTCAGCTAAATGGCTTTATAGATTATTATGTCAAGAAGTCTAAGTAAATGTATGGACTGTATGCCTTTTTTAGTATCATTGGTTTGCAATACATTTACACAGGTCCCTATAACTAAATATATGTTTTTCAATATTATTATGGAAGAAGAGAGAATTATCTAAAATATATTTTGTGACTTGTTCTTATTGCTATACTGGTGTCATATTTTTAGCTCATTAAAGTTTAGCTTATTTTAGAGTTTTAGTAAACCATTGCATATTATTGTATATGTACAGCAAAATATTGAAATAAAATATTATTTATAGTAGTTTATTCTTGTAGATCTATAAATTCCCCGCATTTTGACATATATTACATTCATGTAGCATTTATATTTTTTTTGTTACAAAATTTTGAAAATGCACATTTTTTGTGTTTTTTACCTCCCTTTTTGAAAAATGCCAAAAATGATAAAATGCAACATTCGGCACAAGTAAATAAACTCAAATAATTTTTTGACACGCTTGAAAAAAATTGAGCGTGTTCTCTGTGTACACATAAATGTTTTAACTAAGTTTCATTGCTGGAGGCATTATAGTTTCTCTTAAAATGTCCTTCAAAAACACGTGTTTGGAAGGCCAAAAAAAATTTCCAAAAAAACGAGTTTTAAAAAATTTGTAACTTTCTTAATATTTACGCTATAGACATAAATTTGGTATCCTCGGTCTTAGAATCACGAGTTCTATCCAAATATTTAAAAAAATAAGCTGCGTGACCATTTTAAAAAATCGGTTTTGGGTCCCTACTTGTCTATAAATAAACTTAATGTGATGGACTAAACAAATAAAAAGGGGTGGGACTTGTTCATCTCTACCTCCGGAGACAGCTATATGTAAAGCGCATTTATAATAAACAATATTTAGTGGATATTCATAAAGGCTCTACTTTTAAGCACATTATATTGTTTTAATATAAACATTAATACAGATATTAATGGAACTAGGTCTACTTTATGCAAATTCAATAGATGTACTTTTTACTATCCGGTTTACTATCCTGTAGTGATATTCGACCGGAGCCGGATAGTGCCGGATAGTGAAAAAGTGCCGAATATT
>JADKLZ010005465.1:3395714-3406522 GCA_021533235.1 Biomphalaria straminea | reverse complement strand
AGTGTCACTAGTTAACGCTATTTCTTTGAATGCTTTCACCTTTTTTAGGACAAATTACTTCGGCTTTAACAACACACTCCTTCATAAATCACATTTATTAAATGATTGACAATGGCTTACAATGAAGTTTGACAAAATGTAGCTTGCTTTTACTGCAGACTCACCTTCGTTGTTCAGTTTAACAGATACTATTTTTTCCATTCAAATAGCTAGTCATCTCTTGTTTCCAGCGTAATAGTTTAACATTATTTTTTTAATTTTTTAGGTGGCCAGAGGGGCCGCATGCAAGGTGGTCGCGGGCCGCATGCGGCCCCCGAACACCCAGTTTGACATGCCTGACATACAGTGTACATTATTGACTGCTTACCTCATTGCGATACGCTCTATTTATGCAAAGTTGTTTTGTGTTTCATTCATTATTTATTTATTTATGTTTGTTTTTCCTATTTAATATATCAAATATAGTAAGTCTTATTATATTTCATTAATGTGCAGATGTTTCATTTAATGTCTTGTACCTATAAATACTCTGATGGATAGACATGAACCTATAGACAATACAATTTATAGACTAGCAAAAGAGTATAATTTCGTGGAACTTGAAAACATGTCTAGGCATATTTCCGAATTCTGAAAAAATTAGAAAATATAAACAAATCTCATAGACATAAGTACAAAAAATTCACAAATTTTGGTTTCATAAAACTCTATGATCTGCCAGTCTATATTTATTTATCTCTATGCTTATAACTTATGGAATTGCTTTTCTGTTTTATGTCGTGTCGACGGAGTTATTTCTCTTGTAACCTATTTACTAGTCTGAAAGAAGGAGATACTTATTCATAAATATGTGACCTTTCTAAATAAGGATTTTATCTGTTTTTATACTTTTGGTTTTTACATCCTTCGGTGTTAATAAATAAAATATAACTGTTCTAAAAAATTGTTAATTTGTCCAAGAAAAAGTTAAGTTTCTTCTATTAAACTTTGTATTGCAGAATTCTCACATCTATGTACAAAAAAAATTTAATAAAATTGAAAAATCAAAACGTTACATCGAAAACTAATAATAACCGTCAAAAATAACATAATGCATTGAACTCGAAAGAGCTTCTCAGAATGTTGATCGAATAAGTACAAAGTTTAATTTAGAAAAATTATATTTAAAAAAAAATTATATTTCTATAACTTTTATATTGTAACAATTTTCTGTAACAAATTTCTATTTCTATAATTTTTATATTGTAACAATTTACTTTAATAGACATTTTAAATTTCAGTTTTTAGGGGTGGTAGATTTATTAATATTTTTCTCCGTATTTTTTTGTTTCCATTGGCCTTCGATACATACAGCCCTTTCATGTAGTCATTGGTGTTATGTAGATTAAATAAGGAAAAAGTAATCGGGGAAAATTGTAAACACGTGAACTGAACAGAGTTATGTTTTTTTGCCAATGCATATTTTAAATAACTTTGTTATTTTTAGTACGTACTAGTCGTATGTAAAATGTTTATCAGTAATGTTGGAAACCAGACTTTCAATTTTCTATATTTACTTAAGAAAGAAAAAAAAACACAGAAAAGCTAATCAACATAAAATACTTTTTATTGCTTTGAAAACCTATTACAGAAATAATAGAGAATAGCGGACTATTATCGACTATTGCCAAGAAAATCAATCGTTTGGTAACTGTGCTCGAAAATAAGTATAATTCTATTCATCCACCGATGTATATGAGGCGCAGTGGCTGAGCGGTAAAGCATTTGGTTTCCGAACCGAGGGTTCTGGGTTCGAATCCTGGTGAAGACTGGGGTTTTGAATTTTGGGATTTTAGGGCGCCTTGGAGTCCACCCAGCTCTAATGGGTATCTGACATTAGTTGGCGAAAGTAAAGGCGGTTGGTCTTTGTGCTGGTCACATATCATCCTCGTTAACCGTGGGCCAGAGAAACAGATGACCTTTAAATCATCTGTACCTTAGATTGCAATGTCTGAAAGGGCAATTTTACTTTTACCGATGTCTATACTATTTGCTAGTGCTCTTTCTATTAAGTTAATTGTGGACCATCGATATGGCGCATAAAGTGTTTCAAATTAAGGATATGTAGTCCGAGTCTTTGGTGGTGGAGTTACTAAAATTAATGTAGCAGATAAAAGTTAAGGGGAATAGAGCAACAGAATCGCAAAGGTTTTACATCATCACCCTAAGGGGTCTCATAGATTAAAGGATCATCACCCTAGGGGGTCTCATAGATTAAAGGATCATCACAGTTAGTTCCCCTCAAACAAGTCACTCATTCCCATCATCTTCATCATCTAGCTTTATTCTGTTACCTGTTACCTATCCCTTAGTCTGGTGGACCGTTGGGGCACCAAGCAGGACCTGCAGACCGTCCTTTACCATTTCTCTCTGTCCTTTGCCCTATTTACAACCTCTTTCAATGGCAGGCCCGTCCATTCTTTTAAGTTGTCTCCCACCGCTTTCTCTGTCTGCCTCTTCTTCTTTTTCATGGTACTGTTCCCTGAAGGAAGGTCTTTGCGAGCCCCGAGCTTTAGTCTACTTTAGGATTACTCTTTAGACACACATCCTCCTTCTTTTCACGATTACATCACGACATTGTATTTGATATATAGTTTGTTTTATGTGGGCTAGTTAAAATGTAATGTTTATTTTTTCTTTCAAAGTTCCACAACCTCTGCAATGGTCACGTCTATTATGTCCCTTTTTCTTTCTTTTTTTTTTTTAGCCTAGCGTAGAAACTTTAGTTCTGTTCAATTATTCGTGTGTGTGCGTGCGTGTGTCGAGTACTTAGTGTATCTAGAAACTGATGTACATAAAAATAAATTCTGAAAAACTGGACTTTGTTGTTTCTTATCATTATTTTAATGTTTTATCTAGTAATGCCATTTAATAAACACCAAGTAAACTTCAATAAATGTTTATTTAGTAAGTGTAAAAGAGGTAGAAATGCATACTCTACACTCTACACAAATATAAAATACATTGAAAACAGAAAAGGAACTGCATAATGACGACGATTAATCTTGTCGTTCAATATTTTCAACAAACAAAGCGATAGGAGCAGGGCCTTGTTTGTCAGCAGAATTATTTTTTTTAGCAGAAATATAACTGGCATAAATGTACGCATACAACAGGAGGAATTATAGCATAGACCTTAAAAGTATAATCTCGTAGATATAGGCAAATTAATGTATTACCTTGGTTGTATTCTAATTTACCGACAATCAAAGCCGGAGGTGCTTGCCCCGATTGGACGACGAACGGCAGAAGAGAAGAACAAAAAACCATTTGTGATATATGTCTTTAAGATTAAAAGCCAAATAAGCGTTATCAATAAAAAGTCTGTTTACTTATCAAGTGTGATGCTAGAAAAACTAAAATACGGCATCGCAGAAAAATTCTTCCAGATCCTACGACACCTTTACAGTCAGTCTAGTGGCTGCATTAAAACAGAAGGAGGAAAGACCGAGTTTTTTTTAGCATCGAGAAAGGTGTGAGTCAGGGGCATAGACATAAATAAGTATAGACTGGCCAATAAGATATTTTTACGAAGGGAACATTTGTGATTTGCAAATTAGTGTACTATACTATACAGCATGAGCAGTATAAAAGTTAAGTATTCATATCTATTGCAGCCATAACCTATATAAGTATTGCAATATTTTCACTATTGTGTTTTTTTTTATCTCTTAGCGTGACTGTAATGTCAATTAAACATAATGTTTATTTTTTGTTCTGAAACTGTTTTTGTTTTAAATTTTAGCTTATTTGGACATTCTGCTGAAAAATCCCTAGTTTCACTAATTCAAAGTTAAGGACTGAATCCTTTACTTCTTTTTTCCAGTGTATATTTATTTGTGCTATCTATGCCATTTTGTGAATGAAAATAGTGCGGATTTGGATACACCATTTTTCTTTCACACCATGCTGAGTAAATAAGGAGGAAGTGTAGTTTTGTTTAATCTTTAAGACTAAAGATCGTGCAAATTGTCAGATTTCGGAAATCCGAATACAATGGATATACATTTTTTCAAGTTACATAAAGGTACTTCCTTTTTCCAGTCTATATATGTCTATGGTCAGGGGTGTATCTTATCTCCCGTCCCTTTCCTCATAGCAACGGACTACATAATGAGGAAAGCAATGAACCAGACTGCCTTTGGTATTCCATGGTGTGAACAAAACCAAATGACGGACTTGGACTTTGATGATGATGTTGCACTACTCGCGGTTACAAATAAGTGCATTCAAGAAATGACGAAGAGCCTAGATAGAGAGGCACACACAATTGGCCTCCTCATAAACTTGGATAAGACTAAAATTTTGAGAATGAGATATTAGACAAAGGGTTCCCTCGTCAGACTTGGCGAGTCAGAGCTTGAAGAGCTGGAAAAGTTCACATACCTTGGCAGCATTATAACAAACGATGGGGATGCCTACCATGATGTAGCGTGCTGAATAGGAAAGGCAGGGAGCATTTTCCGAATTCTGCAGCCCTTTTGGATAAGCCAAGCCATTGGACTCGAGACAAAAATACACCTTCTCAACACAATCGTCATTCCAACTGCAACATATGCATGTGGGACATGGAAGTCATCTGTCAAAATTAAGAAAAGACTAAATGTGGCTCAACAGAAATGGCTGAGACGGTTTTTGGGAGTCAGTAACGACAGTGATGCCCTACCTAATTCGGGCCATTTTTTTTTCTAACAAAAGTGTCGCGGGCCACATGATGGAAAGGATACAAATCCTTAATAAAACTTACCTGAAACTATTTTATTTTTAAATACGAGGATCTAGTACTTTACTTACATTGAATTATACAGATATTTGAATTGTCTCTTTACTCTTTAAAAAATAGCGTAAGTTCTGTTTATAATTTGTTAATCTTTTCTTTAAAAAAAAACAGCTACACTATCTTTGTAAAAACAAACATGTTGGCTAGCAGTGGTATCATATTATACACAAAAAATAAAGATCCGTTCACTTTTCTTAATAGATTCTATAGTTCTATTTCATGAACGCACAAATGTTAAATGCCTTGTAGTAATCCATTAGACGAAATGAAGGATCCTGACGTAGGTAAAGATACATTTAGAACATTTTTCTTTTGGGGGAATAGAGTTGATTTTTTTTTTTCTATATTTTGTCCCGACATTACGACGGGCCTGATGGAAGCACGTCGCAGGCCGGATATTGCCCGCGGGCCATATATCCGGTATAACTCAGTTACACAGATGGGGTCTCAAAGAAGGAAATCCTCTGCCGAACTGGAGTCGAACACGTAGTGAGGTTGTGACAAAGCGTCCAATGAGGTTTGCGGGACATGTTCTACGACAAAATGAACTACACATACCAAGAGTTGCGATGACATACGAGGAAAGCGGCTAACAGGGACGTACTCGTATAACTTGGCGCCACATCTCCATGGAGGACCTCAGAACATTGGACATGAGGTGGGAGGCGGCTTCAGACATAGCCAATGACAGATCTTTGTGGACATAACTTGCCGCCCAATGAGTTGAACGGCGCGGGAGGACCTAAATCTGAGTAATTAAGTAAGAGACATGACTGACTTGAGACAGTACTTCCTCAACTTACGTTGAATGGACATTCTAAAAATCATCTTTTTAGGTGTCCAAGTGCTTGTCCTCTTGGCCAACACGTTCCATGAAAAATAAAATGTTAATATCAAAAAATACAAATAGATATGGCTAGAGTTGATTTATTAAAAAGATCTTTATTACATTAAGTACAATAGGCAAAAAAAAACTTATAATAAACTCGTGTAGAGTAAACAAATAATGTCCAATTGTTTTTTGACATAAGGATACAAATAAGGAAGGTGCTTCTAAAATAATTTTCTATGCAAAACTTAAATGCATGTGTTTTTTTTTTTATAACTAGAGAAATATAAACAAAAAAGTGCAAAGTTAGAGCAAAGCATGTTGCGAAAGTCATCAAAAGGAATTTAACAGCTATCCCTTGAGAAAGTCCGTTAGCATTATAAAGTCGGGGATACATTGCATTAAAAGGGTTAACTAAAATTTCCCTTTCAGATCTTGCGATCTATGGCGCAGATGATGTTAAGGTCATCTGTTTCTTTGGTCAACGGTTAACGAGCTGGGTGTCAGGTAACCAGCACAACGACCAACCGCCTTCACTTTCACCAGCTTTAAGTCAGGTACCCATTAGAGATGGACTGGCGGGTTCACTAATATTCAAAAATTCAAAATCCAAGTCTTCACCGAGATTCGACCCTAGGTCCGGGAGCAAATTGCTTAACCACTCAGCCACCGCGCTCCGACATATTGCGGTGCCGTGATAAAGAAAGAATGCCAACAAAGATTTAGATCGATCTTGTTGCAAATGCTACGGCAAAGATTTTAAAAGAAGACGTGACAACATGTATCCAAGCTAAATTATTGTAATTTGGAAAACATTGTAAATTATGTCATGTACATTTGATGTATAAACAACAATGTAAATACAACAGGTTTTTGCCCCCTCCACTCCCTTGTTTAGTTGAGTTTTGTTTTGCCATTTGTTTTAAGTTCCTTCAGAAAGAAAGACTATTATGACCTATCGCTAGCCTCCTGCAGGACGGCAGGGGAGGTAACCCCGTGGTTCTATCTTGAGACCGTCCAGACGACAGACCTAATGGATCAGTCCAAATCCTTTGTAAGATTAATTAATAATTTAATGAAACGTGGTTAAGAAATCCAAGAAGGTCTGTATACTTCCATGTTTTAAGAAGGAAGCAGTGTAAGGGAGGTAATAACGGAAATAGAATAAAGAAAACTATTTTTGTCTTTAAGGCATTTACTTCCCCTGTCGGCAAGAAGTCTGCATCCTGGTATGTTTGTTACATTTACTCTAAAAAGTAAAATGCCATTAGAAGTTTCTCTCATTTTCATGGTTTACAGAATAATGGATAGTTTCTAGTTGATGTATTAATATCTAGTTCATAGTACATCGTCTCAGTTTCCTCAATGTGTGTTAATATAAGAATGAATAGTTCGTCTAACAATGGGTTAAGATATAACAAGAGTTATAATTGTAAAATACTAATTGATAAGTTAAAACAATCTTTCCTATCAGTATATTTGTATATCTTAGTAATAATAATAATAATAATAATAGGCTTGTCTTCGAGTCCGAAGATCTTCGTAGAAGTAGATTAATATAGCATAGTGCTTTCACGGTTATAACACTTTCATAGCTGCTCTCTTTTTTTATACTTTAATTAGGGATACATTAGGTTTTATTTAGGTATAGTAAGACTGAGGTAGGATTATAAAAAATGTTAAAATCCTAAATTTGTGCTGTTTCAAAACAACTCTTTGAGATAATTACGTCATTTTGAGCTGTCTTTGTTACTGTTTCTAGACCATACACTTCATTTGGATGCCCTATTTACAAAAACTGTCAATATTGTTGCTGCCTTAATGTAAGACTTTATGGAGATCATTATAGGAAAAGTTACAGAATTATACACAAATAATAAGTCTCCTAGATATATTACTTATTTGTTCAGTGAGTCTTCCAGTTACACATACTTACATAAATCGAATCTCTACGTGTTTCAGTAATGTAAAAGTTTTACATGTAGTTTTTCTGTGTTCACCGACTAGCTGCTTAAAACTGTAACCACTGTCAAAATGTGGTCTACAGCTCAAAGCTGAATTGATAGTTCTGTCTCTCTCAACACAATCACTGACTAAAAGCTGTTATTTCCCATTTAAATTGCTTTTCATGTCCTGAAGTTTTAGAAGTACGTCCTCTGACTCCAGACTTAGCGGATCTTTAGACCAGTTGCGGTTCTGGTGAGACCTCTGACGACGGCAGTTGAAGATGTCGTATTTAATAGATAAGTAATCGTTGCTGAAGAGGAAATTGGTCAAAGCGGAGGCGGCGATCAAAACTACAAAGCCGCAGGCCATGCAAAAAGTTCTGTAGAAAAAAATTAATCAGGTACAGATTTAGTATGAAGCTTACTTTCTATGCATGATCATATCTACCTTACCATGCAACAAAACGAAAACTAGTTATTCGCAACCCTTTTTTTTTTAACAAATTGCAGAATAGCAGAAGATAGGCACGCCTGTAATTTAATTTTGTTATGGCAAACAGCTAAGACTCATTGGTAAGATCCTTGCTTGAGTGGCTATCAAGTCTGCAACATACAGCTTCTAGAGTCTATAAGAATCACTATGTGGATATATCGGACAGCATTTAGCATGAATGTGACATGCAAATAAATGCCGAAATACCACAAATTATGATCAATAGACATCATGACTTTAAAAAAAAAGTATTCAATCATCGTGTTGTAAAACTGGGTTGATATCTACAAGGTAGTAGTTATGAAAATTGGCAAGATAGTAAATCATATGTAAGTTATATTTTAAAGTAGAAGAAGCATATTTTGATAAATTGAAATTGGCGGAACATTGCATTGTGCCATAGAAATCAGATGTTTTAAAGTGAAGGAATTTATCTATCTTGCTATACGATAATACATTTTCTTAAACAGACTAATACCAGTGTCTTAAGACTGACCTGAAAGGAAACAGCTGCGTCCCAGTGTCTACGTCATACATGGGATATTTAATCACAGCCGGGATATTCAAAGTAGGGTCACCGCTTAAGATGCGTATAATTAGTGCAACAACAAAACCGGAAACCATGCCATAAGTGTTTGTAAATCCAATCCACAGGACTCCAATCATTTGCGGGAAAAGAATTACATACAGCAAATCACTAGAGAGAGAATAGAGTAACATGTAATTAAAATACTTTTAAAGAAGCTTATACGAAGAGTAATTGTATCAATTGGTTTTGATCAGTCATGTAATTAAGTTTGTAATAGATCTAGACTATTCTAGACTATTCTAGACCAACAACAATAAATTTGTGCGATTAAAAATATTTATAATAATTTTTTTTTTTTGGCTTAGCGCAATTTCATGCCTCTAACTTTCTAAATACACCATGATCCTAACACTTATCTGGACCAGTTGAAGAAATAGGAGGGGGGGGGGTATAAAGAAAGGATTATCTGGGTGGATTTTAAAAGTTTTTAAAAGCATTTACACAAAGAAAACAAGATTACAAAGAGAGTTTGTGTGATACACAAACTCAGAGGCGGCCCCCGTCGGAGTCGGATCCCTGTCAGATCCGCTTTGATCTCTCAACGGACGGACAGACAGACAGACAGACAGACGGACAGACAGGCCACACAGAACTAATATACATCTTCTGTGCTTTGATCTCTCAACGTTAGCCTTGTAAAGCCGATGTTAAGGCAACTGCCACACTTGTTTTATGAGTTGATTACTTTACGAGTAAATACTGGTATGTTACTCGTATGTTGGAACAAAAAAAAAATGTGAAGACTGATGCAGTTTATTAGATTATTAATTGTCTTAAAGTAGGTTTCATTTATATTGCATACTAATTAGGTTTTTTCTCTTTAAATACTGTTTGCATAAAATATTTTTAAAAATTAGATTTTGAGCTTTTAGAAAAAAAAAAAGTAGCCGTTGCATCAGAACTTTGAATGCTCTATATTATCGTGATGTCAGATTTTCATTTTCTCTTCTACTTTCTGAGCACTAAACGGGACGGACGGACAGACGGACAGACAGACAGACAGACAGACAGACAGACAGACGGACAGACAGGCCACACAAAACTAATAGCGTCTTTTCCCCTTTCGGGGGCCGCTAAAAAAAGGAAACAACATAATTTGAACTCGTGACTCACGCCTCCTCGGGACGACCTGCTAACCACTCTACTACTGAGGTACTCAAGACTAGAGACAATGGTATAGTTATATAGTGTTTATTACAGCTTACCGCTGCAACCTATAACAATATAGAAGGGACTAATTCATCGTATAACACCACTTCGAGATGCCAAACAATTGATTACAATTAACTAATTGGTTATTATTTTTTTAATTGATTCTTTATTGATTCTTCAGGTAAAAAAAAATTGTTGTTCAAAATTTTATCTTGATCCAAGATTGGGTGTCGGAGAAATATCGCGTATATATTTTTAACCAGATATACAGAGAGACAGAGTGAGTTGTTTAAGATTAGTAAAAAAATTAAGTAGAGAATTAAAAACAGAAAATTATTCCTATGACTCAAATAAATGCTAAAAGAAGTTCTACCTGCAGAGAACGAACAGTCCGTATATAGATGTGGCATAAATGGCTATTACTGTGCCGGCAGTGCCGGATATAACAATAAAGAGCCTTAAAATCCACATCAATTCTCTGTCACTGGCCTAAGAAGAGAAACGAAAAAATATATTTGTAGAATAGCAGACAAAGTGGAAAAAACAATTTTCATCAAACTAAAGCTACAATTAAGGCGAGGTGACCAAGTGGTAAAGCCCTTGTCATCCGAACCGTGATCCCGGGCTCGAATCATGGTAAAGACTTTTTTTATTTTGCGATCATTGGGCGCCTCTGAGTCCACCCAGCTCTAATGGGTACCCGATATTAGTTGGGGAAAAGTAAAGGCGGTTGGTCGTTGTGCTGGTCACATGACACTCTCCTTTACCGTTGTCACATTTACATCATCTGCCACATAGATCGCAATACACATCAACTGTTAAATTTCTAGTACAATCGTTGGGTTATTTTTTGAGATCAGCTGTCCAGGTGCCTAGATCCATGTTCCATGAAGTAGTAACATGATTAGAGATACATGAAGTAGTAACATGATAAGAGATACATGAAGTAGTAACATGATTAGAGATACATGAAGTAGTAA
>JADKLZ010005465.1:3356525-3367344 GCA_021533235.1 Biomphalaria straminea | reverse complement strand
CTTTTTTATATAACATAATTTATACTCAAAAATACATTTAATTTAATGGGGTCAAATCAACGATGGTATCGAAAATTAGGAGAGAAAGAGTTAAAAATAACGTAGGCCTACAAGTGTGCACAACTTTAATTTCTGAACCCAATAAAGATTACGCAAGCAAATAGAAGAAATATCAAATTCATCTTCTAAATTTATTTACTAATTAACGAAAGTTGAACATTTCTTCTACGTCTTCAAATTGATTTTCTAAGCTTTCTGTTTCTATCTACAGAACTTTTAGCATGATCTGCGGCTTTGTTACTTTGATCCTCGTCTCAGGGATGACCAACTTCCTGTTCGCTAATGGTTACTTACCAATAGAGTACGACTTCTTCAGCTGCCATCGTCAAAGAACGTACCAGAACCGCAGCAACGAGCATCAAATAATGGAAGTTAAGAAGAAACTTCTACAGCAGCAGGACCTCATCATTAATGGAGATTCGAAACAGTAGCTCGGGAGGGATTTGATTCCTAGCAAAGCAAAATTACTTATTTAAACAGACGTTGTCGGACTATTTCTGTAAGCCACGAACTGTGCTTTCCAAGCATCGCGTCTTGCCTGGACGTGATATATTTATAAAAGCCCCTCCTTAGTGGTCATTGTACACAGACTCTCACGTGGTTGATAAATGTTAACAATGGCACAAAAAGGAAGAAATCTGGGATCTATAATATATTTGCGAAACACCGCTCATATTTCATATGTATACAACCTTAACCTAATCACTAGTTTAATATGAACTAAAACTTGAGATTTACAACAGAGTTAGATGACAATCTACATTTTGTGCTTCCCGCTTCCCTCTTTTAAGAATTCTACTATACAACACTTTGTTGAATAAGGCAACATGTTTGATAAATAGCAATAAGTTTTATGCTAGACAATAATTTAATGCAGTGACCATGTGTATTTATTATTTGTAACTATTTCTCTAATAATCAATGGTGGTAGTGTACAGAGATATGTCTAACAAGTTCTGGGTATGGTATTCAGTGCATGAAATTTTTTTTTTTTTAATTCATTGTCACACTTTTGAAAGAAAGTTTTGAAGAAAATTATTAGAAAATTTGAAATTGTGATTGTTCTAATATAGTTGTTTCTTTTTTTCTTTATTAAAAATGTAAAAAAATATATGTATAGTTCAGGGATATAGCATTTATGTCCCACTTCATCTATCCCTGTAAGCTTCTTATATTCTCAGTAGTATCTATAATTTTATAAGAGCAAATATGATTAGTAAATGTGATTTTAGAACAACAAAAATTCACTTGGACTGTGATTAAATATTTATTTTGAAGCTCAGCCTTACAGATGGCCATAACATTTTTTACTTAGAGCTAATATAGGCAAACAAATGGTGGCTCCTAAAACAATAATGTCACAATAAGTTAAAAACACTAAATAAATAACTATACATATAAATGTATATAAACATATACAAGTAAAAGGCACTTTTGAGAAATCTTTGGTGCATAATACATTATTCATAATAAACTATTGCTTTAACCCTTTTCATGAGTGTCTTTTTTTTCTGCTTTCAATGTCAAAAAATGGGTCATTTAGAAAATTACATGATATAAATACAGTTCATTGACAACACAGTTAAAAACGTTAAGAGCCATTCTGTTTTTTGCTATGTACATAGTGGAAATGGAGAGATGAAAGAATGTATTGAAAAATAAAAATGTTGGCAAGTACAATAGGGTAAGATTACAGGCAAGCCATTAACCTGCACATGCTGTTATTATGTCTGTAAGGTCTATTGTCTGTTGCAATAATAAAAACAACAAAAATCATCCAGTTTCCTAGCACAGTGGTGCCTAAAAATACGGCCTGGGACGTGGTTCCTTCCGGCTGCCTAAACATCGGCACAAAGTGAAGAAAATTTTTTTAAAAGTTGAAACATGTATTTTCCCTACGTTAGGACCAACACTTTTTCTTTGATCGCTAAGTTACACCTAGTTGAAAGAGTTGAGCGATTGATGTGAAAAAAGAGACAAGAAAATTAGTTCATTGTAAGGGCAAGCTTCAGAGTTATGAGAAATGTGCTTTCTAGTGTTGTGGGCCGATTCACGGTGTTAAAAGATAAAATGTCACAACAAATCAACCACCAATGAAGGCCGAACAATGATACAATAAGCCGACGCTGCTTCTACAATAAACTGAACTTTTAATGGTCAAGAAGGGACCCGTCGTTGTCGTCTGAGTATAGTATCTTGTCTTCTCTATCAAAAGCGTCTATTTTGTTGTTAGCGTAAATCTATTCTGTTTTTTAATCTAACCTATCGTCACTTCCGTCACTAATGAAAAACTTATCCTAATTATCCCCGAAATAAATCTACACTCTAATCATGTCATAACAACTCCTCCCCCTCCCGCTAAAAAAAATTGTCAGTCAATTTTTTCTACAGTCTTAGTCTTACAATGAGCAAGGGCCAAAAAGTATGGGGAAACATAAAAACCACAACTTGAGTCTTGATTTCGGTTCAACTACACTGTCCAAAACCAAGTTCTTCTTCACCCATACTTCACTAAGGAGTGATACTGTCCAATGTGATGTCCAGTAGGTGACCATACGGTATACATAGTTCATACTGGCACCATAGGTGTGTCAAGTTGTCCATATCGTCCATTCCTATTCCAGAGGTTATACCGTTTTTCCTCACACGTCAGGACAGACATTTTCCTGGTACGACAAATGGGCATGTATCACCACTTATTCACCCTTATTTACCTAACGTTTGACGGGCATTAATAAGTGTATTTAATTTCCTCTCTCCACTTACTGATTCCAAATCGACCTAACCTTTTACTGATGAATGATCATGATGCCATAACATAAGTGGAATCCCACACTTACTTGTTCCGTGATTTACAAAATACACCGTCGCCTTATCAATGCCCTTTCTAATCGTACACTCATACTACGCATTCATACACAATAAGTTCATATGTAGTTGCCAACCAAACAAATTACAAAGTTAACTATATAACTAAATACAATTGATCTATGTCATATCTAGTACTGACTACTAGACAAAACCATTTGCTACCAATTAGGAATAAAATACTTGAAATAACATATATTTACATACTTATGTACAGACTATGGTCGTATAGCGCTATCTCTCATTGGCTATCTGCACGACCCGTGCATTTGTTCTCTCCAACTGGAGTTTAAATCTCGTCTTGTATAGACCTGGTGTCGCCTTCCCTCTCGGTATGACTTGTGATTATCGCCATCACAGTCATCTCTCCTTTCATGGCTATCGGATGTAGTCCTGCGCCTGCTGTCCGAACTCGCAATCTTCTGTGTATACTGTTCTGCCCTACTCCAGCAGTCTCTAGCGATGTGTCCATGTTTATGACAGTGGAAACAAATTACGTCCTTTCCAGGTTTGTTCCGCCTTATGTTGCCACCTCTACTTCCCCAATTCCTAGCCTGTTTGTCCGTAGAGGTTCTGACACCTGTCACGTTCCCGAGTAATACATCTTTCGGTAGCTTTGGTATGGCTACCCCTTCACAGTACCCTGTATATAATGGCGATCTCAGGAACACTTTGCACGCTTCGAACCTCTTGACTGTGCCGTCTGCCAACCTTACTGATTTGGAGTAACCCAAATAATCCTTGTCCTTCACTAGTCCTGTGCGGACAGCGAGGGTACTAGTACCTGTGTCTCGTATTACCTCAATATGTTTATTATTCAACATGCCCGGATATACCTTAAATCTATCCTCCCCACAGTCAACGTAATTAATTTCTTCATCTGGTTCACTATCTCCACTATCATGATCCCTGTCTTGGATGCTTCTGACGAAATTAACCCTATCTGGTGGCCTATTATCCCTATCTTGTCTACGATTTCCCTGATTACCTTTCCTATCACTTGTGCCACTATTACCCTGTGCATCCCTATTACCAGCTTCGTAACCTTTTTGTTTCCTACACTGATATGCCATGTGACCCTTTTTCTGGCAGTTAAAACAAATCACTTCACTAATGTCCCTATTACCCGCTGTCGGTCTATCTACTCTTCTATCATAGTTTTCTCTACGATTTTCACTTTCCCCATTTGTCCTATCATATTTGTCCTCATAACTATCCCGACTGTTGTTTCTACGTTCCCTGGACCTGTCATTTCTCCTACCATAATCCCTATCATAATTATCATTTCTTCTGTCATAGACTCGATCATTACCATCATTCCTCTTAACATAATTGACCAGGTCAATGACTGGTTTGTGGTCTGTATTTGAAAGTGAGTTATTAGGATATGCGTTTTTATAGGTCCTAATGATTTGTACCAAGTCATCAATACACTTCGGGTTTCTTTCCTTTATGAAGGACTGCAACCGAGGATCGCACTTATTGACAAAGTTGTCTATCAGGATGAAATTCTTCAGACTGTCGAATGTGTTCTCCACATTCTCGAACGCAAGCCACTTGCTGAAGAAATCCTTTTCTGCGTTGATGGTTGTCTGCGGATCTACTTGACTGGATGGTGTGTTGTCATAGTACTTCTTCCGAAACGTTGCCGCGTTGTGCCCATATGCGTTCAGTAGTTCTTTCTTGAGCACCTGGTAGCTGTTTTGCATTGAGTGGTCATGGTTCTGGCAAATCGTGAGGGCTCGTCCGTGCACAAAGTCCAGTAAGATTTCGGACCACTCCTTTTCTTGGACGTTGAACTTGGCTAACTTAATTTCAAACCGTTTTAAATAGTCGCCGATGTCGTCCTTGTCTTCCGCAAACGGTTGAATTTTCTTTTTTATCCATGCGGCGCTGCTATGATTTTCCGTGTTGGCGCTGTTGTTACTGTTACCCTCGACTGGCACACTCACGCCCGCATCTATCCTCATCTGTTCTACTTGAATCTTTACTTTCCTGTCAGCCTCTTCCTTTTTCTCTCTCTCTACACGTTCCGCCTCTCTAACTTTTTCCCTCTCCAGCTTTTCTGCCTCTCTTACTTTTTCACGCTCTATGCGATCTGCTTCTTCTTTTTCCTTTTCTCTGGCCTTTTCTGCTTCTCTAACTTTCTCTCTCTCCAGGCGCTCAGCCTCCCTAATTCTCTCTTTCTCCAAGTGCTCTGCTTCTGCTGCCACCATTTGCTGTACATAGGCAGTTAGTTCTTTGCCGCGCAGTTCTAATTCTGTCTTGGCTTCATGAATCAACTTTTTTCTAAATTCTTCCAGGTCGTAACCTGAAGGAGTTGCCATCTTAACCTTTTATGGTACTTTTATCTAACTTATTCACTAACTTAGGGTACCTCTTGTACCACAAATACTAGCTTCACTATGTTATATGAATATAACTTTTGCACTCTACCTCGATCCGAGGCTTCCCAATTGAACTCAATTAAACCGAACTAAATTCGTAGTTTCTAGACCCTTGGCGTCTAGCTTATCAACTTAAGATAAACTTTTTAGAATACCCACAGTATTCCTAGTACACGTATGTACCCTCTTCTGACCCGACTGTAGTACACTGTGCGACACACGCACGCTTGACCGACTATTTGTTACTCAACACGAGTCGCTGATAAATAGAACAACCTGTCTATTTATAAACAACAAACTACAAATGGGCAATCAGGCTTCACCTCGATTGTCCCTCAGATCTAGTCTAGATTACGCTAGATCTTAGTTACCTCTTACCTTTCACAGCCAGAAGTGCATATAGCTAACTTATAACTAAATAACTTAACATACAAACAAACCGTAGATCTAATTCTAATGACTGAGACTTTCGTCTAATAGTAAGATTCAAGACAGGAGTATCGCAAACAATTAATACACGACGTTACTAAAAAATAAAACGAAATAATAAAAAATTAAGAAATGATTCACAATTACAAACACGACGAATTTACAGCTAAACGTATATATGTACCTCTCGCTAGATTACACCTAATTTTAAGGACCCCACTCCACCACGATTTAACCTGGTAGTGATAACCTAGCGAGTGGTCACCTCCCTATAGACTCTAATTATTCTACGGAGAAAGTAGTTAAATACACTTATCTGTCTCAGAAGCGACGATAACTTCACAGTCGGTCTCGAGTCTATTCTTCTTCTCACGCTAATGTCTGTCCCGGCGGCAAGGCTCACGGTGATGTGATGTCTTCACTAACGCTCTGGCACAGTCCACGAACGTTTCTGCTCCCCAAGGTCCTTCAGTACTGATCTGTAACGGCTCCGGTTCTTCGGTGGTACGGCGTCTGGTTCTGGTTCGGTGATCTGTCGTCTGGTTCCGGTTCTTCGATGCTCTGTCGTCTGGTTCCGGTTCCTCGGTGGCGTAACGTCTGTTTCTGGTTCCGCCGCAGGTACGATGGTTCCAGGTGGTCGTCTGTATAACTGGAACGGACCAACAGCCGATGTAGCGACTAAGTCATATGACGACAAAGTCAAACAGCGACAAAGTCAGAGTCCAGCGACAAAATAATGGCTATCTGGCTATCTAGCGTGTAGCACAGATTTCGCCGAGCCGTAGAGCAATAAAGCACTACTGTGTTTCAGTGTTGTAGGCAGCAACTGGCTCCTACGTAAACGTCCTTTGATGTGACCTCAACGGTCGATCTTGGCCTTGAAGAGGTGACCTTCACTTTCGTTTTCTCACGAATACTGCCGGGCAGACTTATCTTCTTACGACGGCTTTGACAGGACGGTTTTCTTCCCTTCTAGTTCTACCACACTGTAGTCTTCTTGACTCGGAACTACAAGTTCCACTATGATGCCCCGACGTTTGGGCGCTGACAGAGTACAAAAAGTACAATGGTATCTCTCGTTACCTCCTAGGTCCAGGTCTACGAGTCCAAACTCACTGGCTTCACTTCGCCGACGTGGCTGTATGATCAGGGTCTAGCTGCAGACTAGGCCGATGACTCAACTTCTGACTTCTGCCTCCTCCAAACAGAGGGCTTCTCTATTTCTGGATGATGATGATGCCAGTGAGTTAGTCCGGGGTCGCCAGTTGTTGTGGGCCGATTCACGGTGTTAAAAGATAAAATGTCACAACAAATCAACCACCAATGAAGGCCGAACAATGATACAATAAGCCGACGCTGCTTCTACAATAAACTGAACTTTTAATGGTCAAGAAGGGACCCGTCGTTGTCGTCTGAGTATAGTATCTTGTCTTCTCTATCAAAAGCGTCTATTTTGTTGTTAGCGTAAATCTATTCTGTTTTTTAATCTAACCTATCGTCACTTCCGTCACTAATGAAAAACTTATCCTAATTATCCCCGAAATAAATCTACACTCTAATCATGTCATAACACTAGTAGTGAATTTGTCCATTGTAAAAAAAAAAAGCTGCTATAGCATTGCAAAACGAGTGGACAATATGAGTACAAATTTCCATTCAAAACTAAATAACAGAGCAGGAGATTTTGAAATGTTTAATACTGCTACTGAGGATTGCTGGATCTGGAACTAATTGACTTGCAAAGCCAGACATCATCACTGGAGAAATTTAAAGTGATGCAGACCATTGATTTCTTCCCGTGATGTATGAAGAAACTTTTCAAATTTCTGAAATAAGTGTTAAGGCTGATCACAATGTTTACAAGCACTTAATTGAGTAGACAAAACTTTTCAGTAATAAAATGGGTTTCTAATAAAACTATTTAAAATGGTTTATTCTCTATTTCATTTTTTAAAAATCTATTTGTTGATGTGGCCCACGACACGAGTTTCAGAAATTAAAATGGCCCGCCGGCCAAATAAGGTTGGGCATCACTGCTCTAGCATAATTATTGTTAAAAGAATCCAAAAGCTATTTAAGGAAGAGCTAGAAGCTGTTAGAATTAAATGCTTCAGCCTATGCTGTATCATATGTATTGTTAGGCGCTTCCACTGTGTCTAATGCAAAGAAACCAAATGGAGGTTGCACTCAACCTAATCCTGAATCCAAATAACACCGAAACACTGAACATGAAAGAAACTGTAAAATGTCAGATAACGCTATACGTTCATGAAAATGCTGCTTATTTTTATATTGTCCTGAAGGTATGCCTGTTTTACCTTGACTTCTATTTCGGTCTGTCTCTAAAACACTATATTCTTGTTTTACTAGTCACATCATTGTCACTAAGACAAAACGTCCCCTAATTCTGAAACAAATAATGAACTCCTAATCATGCCTTAACAGTATACTACTTATGAATGACATTTGTATTTAGAATATCTTATTAAATGTTTCTATGCTCTTTGTTCTCTAGAAAACAGAGCATTAAACTCATAATGCTAGCTTATAATTCAGGGGATCAAATTGCCTAATTATAAAAATAATATACATTTTCCAAATAAAATATATATAAAAAGTTTTAAAGTGTATTATGTTAGTTTTAATTACAATGTCAAATGTATTTCCATAAAGTTTTTATTGCAGTATAAAAAATATGATCAACATCTTGAACAGCTGCTGTATCTGAATAGTTTTGAATGAATACATGAAAATGACTATTCTGTGTAAAATCAGGTTAAGTAGTAATTAGTTAATGTGTACATTTACAAAATATTAAAAATAAAACACCCGTTATACGTATATCAAAGTCATGAATACATGAAAATACATTTTGATAGATAAGTTATTACAGAGACACATTAACATTCTCACACTAATTTCTATTATGACATTGGACTGAGACGTTTGCGTAGAGTTAGAATTTGTTCTCACACTCTACTCCAGTGAAGGGGGGGGAGGGGGGCAGTGACTGAATGGTAAAGCACTTCACTACTGAACCAAAAGGTTCATGTTCAAATTCTAATGAAGACTGGTATTTTGAATTTTGATGGAAATTTTAGTGCGACTCTGAGTCTATTCAACTCTAATGGGTACCTGACTTATAGTTGCATGAAGTAAAGGTCGTTGTTCTGGCCACATGACACCCTTGTAACTCTCTTGCCATAGAACCAGATGACCTTTGCATTATCTGGCATAAAAGATTGCAAGGACCAAAAGGGTTACATTACTTTTTTTTACTTCAGAGAAGTCCTTCTTTTCCACCTTGGGGGGTCAAATAAATTTTACACATGCGACAGACTACATTATAGAAAAATACTTGTCAAGCCCAAATGGAATTGTTTAACCCTATTATTATAGAAATCGAGCAGAAGTTTCAAAGGGGTGGATAACACTTCAATAAGACCCACAGCCATTTTGGATAAGAAGTTCTAACCATAATTAATTTTTCACTGTATTACAATAGATTGTAAATACACTCTATCTGACCTTCGTGAGAAATATTTTTAAATTAATGTCTTAACTATTTCATAAATAAATATGGCTACATATAATAGGTCAAATTCCTACACAAGACCAAGACACTGGCTTGCTTCCCCCATAAATTATACACTGCAAATGATGACATCAATTTTAAAATTTACTTTATCATTTAGTTGTGTATACCATAAATACAATAAATCCTTTTGGAGTGAACATTTACAAAATAAAA
This sequence comes from Biomphalaria straminea, assembly GCA_021533235.1. NCBI lineage: Eukaryota > Metazoa > Mollusca > Gastropoda > Planorbidae > Biomphalaria > Biomphalaria straminea. The sequence goes on along the minus strand of JADKLZ010005465.1, from coordinate 3,357,849 downwards.
CAAATCTTTTTTTTTTCTTTAATTGTTTCACTTTGTTTTGGAAAATATTAAAACCCACACAACCGTATGATGTTAAAATACATAAGAATAATACACAAAACTTAAATAAAATGTAACGGACCTGAACATTTTTGATCTTCACATAAAAATACTTTGGAATACAAACGCACGTAATAAATATAGATATGTAACATTTTGTTTTTTTAAAGACATAAAATGAGCATCCCTTATGTGTCAAAAACATTAAACTCCATAATTTCCAGCACCAAAATGGTTCCACCAAAACATCCTGCTTCACAATAACAAAGGCCAGATACACTAGATAGTTTGGATATCACTACTGTACTCAATACCAAGGAATGATATGATATATGATATGACACACCATTTTAAAATCAGTAATTATGTCAAAACTAAAAAAGAAAGTTTCCAAAGCTCTTTAGTATTATTCATGAAATTTGATGACATTATAAGCCCTGGAAGACATGCTCTAGACTGCAACTCACAGGGTAAGGGAAAGACTGAGAGACCAAACCAAAGATGGTGGGGATTGGTAGACCAGGAAATAAAGAAAAATGTCCTAATGGACATGGGCCCAACAGAGGGAAAGTGCCCAGAACAGAGATGGCCAAGTACTGTTACAGCCCTGTGCTACACTGGGAGTCGAAAGGACTAAGTCAAGTCAAAGTAAGTCAATAAGCACTGAAGCTTTCCTATAAAAAAAAATAAAAGCAAACATTCTAACGATTACTAAAGCACAAAACGAATACTAAAGCATAAAACGTTATATATTAATGTTAAAAGTAAAAATTAAATAAATAAATAATGAGGAGACTTCTATGACTAGTTAGATATTTTAAAAAGCAATATAAATATTAATGCTCTGAAAAGATCTTTCATATCAAATGGAATGTTAAATAATGTCTGAAAATATAATACAATCAGCATATTAAAATCTACACAGTTTTTTTTTTGACTATGAGAAATAACATATAACAACAGTTTACCAAAACTTTTGAGTTTCATATTTTTACATAACAGAGTTACATTAGATTTGGTAAACTGATTTGAATAATGGTTTCTTTTGCTAGATTCAATTAGTAGCTTTGCAAAGCCATGCTGATCTGTCAGCATTAATATGGATTTTAAAAATACAAATTTTGTAAGAAATATTAAACGATTGAGACATACTTCACATACTTCAAAGAATTGTAGGAGCAATACAAATAGTTGTGATTTTCTACTCAATCGTTTAATATTTCTTACAAAATTTGTATTTTTTAAAATCCATATTAATGCTGACAGATCAGCATGGCTTTGCAAA
>JADKLZ010005465.1:3316390-3356425 GCA_021533235.1 Biomphalaria straminea | reverse complement strand
AAAAAAAAGCTCATAGTAAATTTCATTGTATCAATTAGATTGGAACAGTCATGTGATTGAAATTGTCATAGATCTAAAGTTTCCCTTTCAGACCTTGAGGTCTATAGGGCATATGATGTAAAGGTCATCTGATTCTGTTGCCTACGGTTAACGATAGATATAGACTAACAATATTAAGTCTGTGCAATAAGAAATATTTTCACCATTTTTTTAAAAAAAATTATTGTATGCTTTTAGATTTCTCAATGGGTTTCCATCACTTGACCAGTTGGGAGGGGATGGTGTGCGTATCTGGGGAATATTAAATTGATTTCTTTTTAGATTCCTTTAAAAAAAATTATTTATGGTCCAAGCCACTTCAAGGGGACTAATTCAACTTATGCCGCCACACCTGTCAAGTAAGATTTTTTTTCTATTGTTTGATACCAAACGAAATGTTTAATTACCAACAGTTTGACTAATTGGTTATTTAATTAATTGATTCTTGTATTTTCAGGTAAAAGAAATAATTGTGAAAAATTTCAGCTTGATCTGTGATAGGATGTGGGAGAAATAACATGTACAAACGTTTGACCTGACATACAGAGTGAGTTGATACAAGCTTTGTAAAACAAAATCTTTAGGTCCAAAGGAAAAGAGAAGCTTCATTATGTTTAATGGGGGAAGAAATTTTAAGAGGACGGCTGGGCCTGAGGGTTGTAGCTTGAACATTACAGTCCTAAAGGATAATAGTCAACTATAAAAGTATTTCAACTACAGCTCAACATACTTTAAGCCATTACATACTTTAAGCCAAAAGATAAAAGCTGAAATCATCAAGCTTATCAAAATTACAAATTTAGAATAAAACAAACCATAGGATTAATAAAGAGGTGTGGTGGCTGAGTGGAAAAGTGCTTCTGAACCAGTAGTCCCAAGTTCAAATCCTGGTGAAGACTGGAATTTTTAATTACGTGATCCCTAGGGTGTTCCTGAGCTCACCCAGCTCTAATGGGTACCTGACATTAGTTGGGGAAAAGTAAAAAGGCAGTAGGTCATTATGCTTGCTACATGGCGCCCTTGTTACCCATGGACCACAGACAGAAATGACCATTACATCATCTGCACTATAGACTGCAAGATCTGAAAGGGGAACTTTAGGATTGATAGAATGCATGCACAACATAGTGATGAGAAATGATCTGAAGATTAATCATGACAAGCACATGAGGTGGCGAATCACTAGCACTACAAATGACTAGCAAAGCTAAGTGGAATGTCATGGAAGTAGCTGAATATAAAAGTCATTTTGTTATGACCTAACTACCAATTTAACAGCTATTTTGATTAAAAATCACCATTTACTAAAAAAAAAAAAAAAAGAAGGCAGTTGTGATCATTAAATATATATATATATATACAACCTGACAAATTTCTGAAGATAAAATTTTTAAGGGATCTCTTTTTGGTAAATGCTCAAAAAAAAAAACACATTTAAGTCATATTTTGTGAAACAATAGAATTATAATGGTATGAACAAATTAAAATTATTAGCAGAATAAAATTTATTAAAGAGACTAATTACACAAGCATAGAGGCACCTATTTACAAAATTGAAGAGATTCTAAAAAAATACTATGGAAGATGTAGGAACGTAACTGTTGACTTGATCATGCTTTTTCCTTGATTTAAACTAGTGTTTCCCAGACTTTTTTTTTTTATCTCATAGACTCCTTAGAAGTCTTTGCAGACTAACATAGACTTATTCGGGAATCACTGATTTAAACAATTATTTGAACAAATAAACAACAATTGACAAACATACAAAATTGTATGTCTTTTTCTTATGAATTTGGAGAACAAAAAAAGGTAATGCCCCCAGAGGTTAGTAGCTTATGGTAGCGAATTATTCAATCGTTAAAATGTTAGAGATAATACACTCAAGACTAATACTCTTATAACCATACTACAAAGCAAAAACAACATTTAGTGTTACGATTCTTTTTCTTCTGTCTCTTCTGGCTTGTTTTCAATCAGCTCATCTTCAATCATACATTTCTCCTGCAATCCATTTTCTTCAACAACGATTTTTTCTGAGGTAGTGACTGGTGTACATTTGAGAAGCAGTGGACCTAATAGTGAGATTAGAAATGAGCCTATGGGGGCTGTCAGTAATATAGACAGCACTGCTATATTCAGAACCTGAAAAGAAAACAATAACCTCATTTAAACTTTATAGTTTTAGTACCGTGGCATTCAAATGAAATCTGTATCATTATATAGAAAAAAAATGTAGCCACTTTGAAACCAATTTTATAAATTGAATAGCTTAAAGATCACAACTATAAAAAAAAGAATATAATTTATTATATAGTAACATTCCTTGATCTTTTGCTAACAATGATTAAGTTACTGTTACAGAACAGTTTTCTTGCTGATTTACATTCTGGAATGGCTTTGCCTAAAATATTTCTTTGCTAAAAATAAAAAGGTAAATATTAATTATCTGTAAGAAGAACAGCCGAATCTTGATAACAGTGTCTATGCTAAAAATAAAAAGGTAAATATTGTTACATTCTCTCTCTTTCCTATCTCAGGCGTTCTGTAAACACTGCTAAACACACAACACAACACATCAAGAACCTGACGACACGAGCTTTAAAAATAATCAGGGACTTTAATAATATATAGATAACAGCCAATAGTAGACAATTGGCAACACATTAACAACTACTAATGCTACACTGTAAATCACAGAACTAAACTCTACTGTCTCTATCTCTTTCTGGACACGTACATTCACTTGAGGACTCGACCAGGACCGACTTCATAGCCAGACTAACAGACCTGGTCTCCTCTGTGTCCTGTCTTGAACTGCCACTTCTAACACACTGTCTCTCATACATGCAGGCTTATGATCAGATGACCATAACAGTGGTCATGTGCAAAGTTCATGCCTTGCCCTTTGATGTAGCATGCTAAACTGTTTAGCTGGCCAGTGTCAAAAATATCAGCTGATCACACTTAGTTAACCCTTTTGCGCCGCCAATAGGGTTATAATGATATTAATTATCTGTAAGAACAACAGCCGAATCTTGATAACGACTAACAACTAATAAAAAAAAGTGAAATGTTTTACCAATTTACTGACTGTAAACTAGGATTCAGAACCAGATGCTAACGGCTTAAAAACATGTCTCTCTAGAACCAAACGATGGAATAACTCTAGCTAATAAATGTGGTATATGTTTGGAAATTCCAAATTTAGTGTTTACTACATTCCATTCCATTGCAACCAAATACAGCCACTACCTATTAAATCCCATTACTGCTGAAAAAGCCACTCATTACTTGGTCTATAAATTATTATACACCAATGTATTAATAGCCAATAAAATTTAAATTTTATCAGATACATTTACAAGTAGAGGCCAAGGAACTTACTATCACCTATCAGCTTTCAATTTCAGCAATTTGTTTTTTCAAAATGGCGCTGCACTGTAGCGACATGCTATTTGTGCTTTCAAATCGTGGCACTGTTGTCATGTTTAGATGAGTATACTGAATTATTTAAGGCCTTAAATATTCAAACGAGATGTTTATCTAACAAACCTTTGACCAAGACCAAGCTGATTTTGAAAATTGTAGGTTGAACATGTTATATCTGCCATTAAAGATCCCCATATAAAAGCACACATTTTTTTTTACTGTAAAATAAAGTAATAAACTCCATATAATGCAAGAGGACTAAGAAATAGATTTTTATTCACTTTTGTGTGAACCAACGTATGGTTCTTGGGGTTGGTATATGAGAAGTCTAAAATGAAGAGTGAGCCAGTGTTCTTTTAAATGAATGTGACAATAGACTAAAGTTAAAGACTGTTAATAACCAATGCTCCCAATAGTCCATAGCTGTAAGAAAAGGTCATTGCACAGACCAAATACAAATAGAAAGATTCTATTTTGACAAGCGTGGAAGCGTGGTCGAGAGGCTAAGTGCGGCTTGAGCTTGTCTTGCTTGGCTACCTAGAAGGGGGCTCGAGGTTCGACACCCGACTCGGGCAGAGTTGTGTTTACTGAACGCCTAAAGGCAGCACGGGAAACCAACTCCTAGATACCCCCTCCCCCCCACAGGTCTACAAATGAGATTGGAACAAAGCGCTCTGAGCATGTTATAAGCATGAAAGTAGCGCTATATAAAAGCTATAATAATAAAAAAAAAAAAGCAACTTGGTAAAATACCTGCTTGCCGAGAGTCTGCGCTGCAATGTCATTATTTTTCTTTGCCAAGTCAAAAGCCACAGTACCAATAGCAGCCTAAAGATAAAAAATATAAATAAATTAAAGGCAAAAAAAAAAGTCTTCAACACATTTCAACACATCAGTCATTTTATTCAAGTTTTTAAATTTAACTTAAACGTTAGTAACCTATCAAACTATCCAACATGTACATCACCAAGAGCATTATCTTTTGATAATTTATAGTTAGTGGCACAGCAGTTCAGATTAGATTATACACATCAATTACTTATAAAGTTTCTCTACTTTTTTAGAAAAAAAAAATTCTTAAAAGTAATATTAAATAATGTTGAAACAGACGCAGAAAATATAGTTGATATAATGAACATTGGAGCATAACATTCTTTAGAAATGTATTTCAGTACTGGATAATAACTTTCAAAGTATATATATGCAGTGCTTTATTCTGTGATGGTGCGCACCGGTACCAGCATCTTTTTCAATGTGGGGAAAAAGTATTACTTTTCTTGTGTTTTAATGTTTATTATTAGTTTATTTGTAGTTAAAAGTTAAGCAATCCATCACAGAGTACAGGACCTTTTGTTTTACAAAAAAAGCGCTGTATATATATATTCACCGTTTTTCAGAGTTGTCTCCATTATTTTATATTAAGACTAAGACTGCTTTATTGATCCTTAGGGAAATCAGTTGTCATTACAAGGACTATTTTCTCATATAAAGACAACACAAACAGAAACATACACAAAAATACAACAGACACAACGTACACATAATAGCAGATACAAAGCATTGTATATTTTCTCCTGCTGTTTAAAGAATACAAAATAGCCATTGTGATTCATAATTAGAAACTTGCAAAGAAATAATGCTAGAAATAAAAAATGGCAATACAAACCTGAACAGTTGCCTTGGGTAACCAGGCCATGGCCACAAAAAGTCTTTCCTTATAGTTGAGATTTGTGAAGAAGACTGACAAGAATGAAACAGTGATCCTAAACACCAAGCCAATGGCTAGAACTGCTATACCAAGACCTACAGTTCAAAAATGGAAAAGCATAATTAGTACAAATAAGTGGTGGAAACTATATATATTTCTAGATTCACAATGAGCACACAAAAAATTTAATTAGGCAGGGCCACAAAATGATTTAGCTGAAAAAATTTTAATGGTAAAGCAAGCACTCAGCCCAAAGAAAAGCCTTCGTAGAAGACAAAAACTTTGTCTGCATCAGAAGTGGAAAAAAAATAATAATAAGGCTTGTCTTCGAGGCTAAAGATTAATGAGGAATGCAGTATTTTCCATGGCTAATAAACCTCTGCTGCAGACTACAATTTTTTTTTTCTACACCTTGCGCAGACATAACCATTTACCACCAGATGTCAATTAAGACTTTCTTTGGACCAGTCCACCCTCATGGAACTGTAAGCCATATCCTTTTTTAATGCCCCTTCGTAACCCAGTAGGCAGACACTACTACCACTACAGCCCAACATAACTAAGACCCTGTACGGCAGTGCTGAACAACTGAAGAAAACAGCACACTATTTTCCTTGGCACAGTCTCCAAAAGAGCTCACAGGGCAATAGCAAAAAGCTGGCTAGAAGAAGAAAAAGAAGGAACTGTCCTCAGCATTAGATTTGCAATTGACCTAAAACATGTATCCCACAGCCTTTGTAAGTGAACAGATGGCATTTTTTAATGGTTCATTTAACTATTTTTTACAACGTAAAAAAAAAAAAGGTTTTACCAATAACATCATAGTCTAACTTCATAACGTCCACTTCTGAACCAATGAGACCAAACAGAAATGGCTGGAATATCATCCATAGCACTCCAAGAACCTCCTCAACAGGATTCTATAATGTGAAAGTTTGTAAAACAATAGCACTAACAAATCTAAATATAAAGGAATTCAATATAAATGAAAGAATCTTGCACTTAAAAGAACGAGGACGTGGTGGCTGAGTGAATAAACGCTTTGTTTCTGAACCTTAGGTTCAAATCTCGGTGAAGACTGGGATTTTAAATTTCAAGATTTTTTAAGGTGCCCCTAAGTTCACCCAACTTTAATGGGTACCTGACTTTAGTTGGTGAAAAGTAAAGGAGATTAGTCTGTTTGTAGAATGTGAAGGCTTCAAGGTCCAAACATCCTGTATTTTTACTTCTATATTGTTGTTGACCTCTGCAGCAGTAGCTCTTTATTATGTCAGCAAAATAAAACAGAGAATCCTAATTGATCTTTTCCAAAGATTTTTTTTTTTTAATGACAACTACTTTTTTTTCTAAATTAATATATCTATCATGTTGATCTCAAGGTAATATTGTTAAAATAATTTTGTTAAGAAAAAAACAAACAAAATAAATGATATTTTAAGTAAAAACAATGTTTAACTCAATATATGACACTCAAAATTTTACTGATAAGAAGAATTATTGTCCACACTAAAGTAGAATATGTCTATGGTAATTTATTCTTTTATTTCAACTAAATTTCATAGTGTATTGTGTTGCGCCAGCAGGCAGCAGTCGTGTTTTTTCGTCTCTCGTTTTGGAGGATTTTTGTGTTGCTATTTTCTAAAGCTAAGTGATCTTTCTTATATCATTAGATTTGTGTAGTTTTCTTCTATAGATTGGTGTATTTAGTTCGATAGATTTATGTCACGTTTATTAATTTTAATTAGTTTTCGTATTCCTTTATTATCCTTTAGTTTAACAAGCATCTAGATAAACAGTGACAGAGTGACACTCATAGCCCGAGGGATTGAACCATACCGTGGCCACTACGTAGCAGTCGCAACGCAAACCTGTGTGTCATCATTGCTAGTGTGTCAAGTCGCCGTACTGGACCATGGACGCAAATCTACTACGTCGCATTGGACGCACATGTGTGTTACTGAAACCACGATTAGATAGCAAGGTTTTCGGAAATATTCGTCGACTTGGAATCGGGCGGAAACTGCCGACAGTTCGTGGATCTAGGGCTGGGCGTCTTATTCGCCTGTGGTATAACCTACCCCAGTTCTACTCAACGGACACACGTCACACAGTTACCAGGACTCTTAGCCGTGTAGTTAACTCCCCAACCCAGGGCCGGATTAAGCAAATTTGTTGCCCTAGGCACAAACCCACATGGGTGCCCCTTCTTCCCGGACCCTCGATCCTCCACTGACAGCTGGTATGTTCAATATTACGCAGAAAAAAACTAAAAAAGACAAAGATTATTAACACATATGTTTGTACTACCGTCACTCATATAAAACCTACAATAAGGTATTTCTGTATTATAGGATTTTTTAGGCGTATTTGCTTTTTAAAATTTATTCTTTTCTTTTTTTTTTTTTTTGTATTTTTATTTTCTTCTTTTTAAATTTATTTTTTTCTTTTTTGTATGCGTTTTTTCTTTTTATTAAAAATGAAATTTTATTATGAAATACATCTTAAACATAGAAAATTTAATAAATCACACAAAATCCTTTATTTCAACAGCATCCAAACAATTTTTTTTCAATGTGGCGATAATAACTGAGAAAGTTAGAGAGAGCACATATTTACATTCTTAAGTTCTTTTTTCTAGATTTACGTTTGGCAAAGTTTTTGAGTACATCATCAAGGTTTTGCTCAACAAGTCCGCCTCAATTATCAGCAGAGACAAGGAATCAAGCCTTTCTTGTTTCATTGTTGATCTACTTGTTTTTTTTTGTTTTTTTTTGTACGTCTCAACTGAGAAAAAGAGCGCTCAGTTGAACAGTTCGTGACCATTAATGTTAAAAATATGCGCAAGGCGATTCTACATTTGGAAAGCACACTCGATGTTGTCTCTAACTATTACTTTGTAGAGTTCTGCATGACTGAACGTGTTGTTCTCAGATTTTGATTCACGAAACTTGTGTCGAATATATTAGTGGAACTGTTGTAGCTCAGTATATAAATTATTGTTCAGATCTTCAGGATAAGCATTAATTAGTGCCTCACAACACTGCAATGTTTGTGGTACATCGACCAAACAAGAAAATCGAACTACTATATCATTATATACCTGCGCTCGTCTATTCATCTCTGTCTCAAGTTTGTCAACAATCGCGTAGAAAGTATATATACTAAATTTGTATCTGGCATTCAGTGAGACCTCAGGGGAATTACCATCAATGACCACTGTCTTTCGATTACGATTACTGGTCAAAGTTGCCTTATACTCCACACCTGGTGTTAGTTCTTTTGCAGCTTCTTCAAATTTTTCAAATTCATTCCAAGATTCATGCAAGTGATCTGCTAGTGAGGAATACAAATCAGCACACGTTTTTCAAATTCACATGCTCATTTTGTAGAGCTTGACCGACCCTATGAAAATTTTGTAACACTTCTTTCCAAAAGACAAGCATGAAAGCAAATTCTAATTCTTGCATCTTCTTTGCAATGTTTTCTGCTTCTCTTCTGGTGTCCCCCTTCTGTGACTGGTCTTCTTGTAAACATTCTAACGCTTCTATAATCTGAGGATGAGACTTTACAATAGCTTCAGTTGCAACAACATGTGCCTCCCAGCCATTTATTGTAACGTCGAGAAATTAGCACTATTCATAATTGTTTTCACTAGCAGACCAAAACATAAGTAAATTTGTCCCTAGGCATTAGTGCGTTACGTAGCACAAACATCTTGTATAAAAGTAAAAAAAATAGCACAAAATACCTCGAAGAAAAATAGTAAAAAATTTGATGGCGATTTTTTACCCCCAGGTTGTAGGAACAAGGTTAAATAATGTGCAATTTAATATTACATTTGCGTTTGCTAATCTTATGTCGATTTCGGCTACTGGGACAATATACACATTTATCTTGCGGACTTGTGGTGCCCCCTAAACGCTTGGTGCCCTAGGCACGTGCCTTGTTTGCCTAATGGTTAATCCAGGCCTGCCCCAACCCCTGTCATTTCTTCTACGACAGAGTTCAGCCGTTCCCCACACAACTGTGTTGTTAACCACCCCACCCCTATTACTCCTCACACCACAAAGGTCAGATGTCCTTCATCCTCCAGTCTGCTTAAAATAATGCACCTAAATGCCCAGTCGTGCAGTAACAAAGCTCTTGAGCTTGCAGACACCATCACTGATGATAACTACGACATCGCCTTCCTCAGTGAGACTTGGTTTAAAGAAGTTGGGGATGAGTCAAGAACCATTGAGCTAACGCCACCAGGCTTTATGTTAAAGAGTCTACCTCGAAAAACAGGCAGCGGAGGGGGTCTAGCAATACTCTACAAAGAAAGTCTAGCCAAGTGTATAACAATAAGACCTGACAGCTCAACATACACCACCTTTGAGATGTGCGAGTTTCGCCTTTCCCACCACAGTAGAACACTGACTTTTATTTTCTTGTACCGCCCACCACCAAGCAAAAGAAATAAATTGACAACAAAAGTTTTTATAGAAGAATTTCAAGACCTCCTTGACAGTCACATAGCAACAAAGGATCTATTTGTCATAGGCGATGTGAACTTGCATTTTGACAGTGAAAAGGAGACATACGTGGTGTCGCTGAAAAATGCGCTTCTGGACCGCAACTTGGACCAGCTGATAAATGTTCCAACACACGTCAAAGGTCATACTCTCGACTGGATTGTTACAAATGCAAGTGAACTTATAGCCAATCTCAATGTATTAGACCGTGGCTTGTCAGATCATTTTGTTGTACAATTTGAAATGCGACTATCAAAAGCAAAAAGGCCAAAGAAAAATGTGACTTCCCGTAAACTTAAAGCCATAGACATTGCCTCATTCAAAATGGACGTGACCTCTTTGCTGTTGCAACAGAGCAACACAGACGTTCTGAGCGATTACAATTCTTGCTTGAAAAAGTTGCTGGACAGCCATGCACCTCTTGTCACTCGTACAGTCTCAGTTAGGCCGTCTGCACCCTGGATGACGGAAGACATAAAGACTGCCAAACTTATTCGCCGACGTGCCGAACGTACATTTCAAAAGACAGGTCTGACGATACATCGACAAATATACATCGTAGAAAAAAACAAGGTGAACCGTATGATTAGAGATGCAAAAGCTAGTCATATTCGACAAAAAATCGAAACTTCTGATTCTTCGAAGCAGCTATTTAGGATCACCGCTGAAATGTTAGGGGGAGCAAATAACGAACGTTTGCCGTCATCTATCCCAGTATCTGAACTCCCTGATTCCTTCAATAGATTCTTCATTGGCAAGATTGAGCAGATCAGAAATGACATGCCCTCTCTCTCATCACAGCTTGACCATTCTCCAATCTTTCAAAACTCTCCTTTTTGCGAGTTTCAGTGTGTATCTGAAGATTATGTCAAAAGTACTATTTTAAAGATGCCAAATAAGTCATGTGACCTTGATCCCATTCCAACTTCTTTGCTCCTTGAATGTTTAGATGAGCTTGTACCCACAATTACTAACATTGTAAACTCTTCACTGACTTCAGGCATTGTACCACAGCAATTTAAGCATGCACTTGTCAGGCCCTTATTGAAGAAATCCAGTCTTGACCCGGAATGTCTAAAAAACTATCGCCCGGTATCAAATCTACCCTTTTTGTCAAAGCTTTTGGAGCGCATCGTGTTAGCACAAATTCTTTCTCATCTTGAACAGTACTGTCTCTTGGAAGAATTTCAATCTGCATATAGGAAGTGCCGTAGCACAGAGACAGCAGTGGTCAGGGTACTAAACGACTTACTTCACAATTCCGACATAGGCCACATATCAATTCTTTCCATGCTGGACTTGTCCGCAGCTTTTGATACGCTTGACCATGACATTATGATGGCCAGATTCTCTGCCACTTTTGGTTTAGCAGGAATCGTCCTAAAGTGGCTTGGATCCTACCTGACTGAACGCACCCAAAGTGTCGTTGTTAGTGGGACAGAATCAACAAGCTTACTCTTGAAGTACGGAGTACCCCAAGGATCAGTTCTAGGCCCAGTACTGTTCACTATGTATACATATCCGCTCAGCGGTGTCATACGGCCAACAGGCATCTTATACCATTTCTTTGCCGATGACTCACAGTTATACGATTCCTCAGTACCCTCAGAGGTGTCGCATCTGGCAGAGAAAATCAGTGGTACCGTTGCAAGGGTGAGCGATTGGATGGTTGAGAATAAGCTCAAGATGAACGAAGACAAGACAGAAATAATCAAGATTGGCACTCGGAACAACATCTCAAAAGTCGAGAGCACGGATTCTCTTTTTATTACGAACTGCCAGGTTTCTTATGTCCATGTAGTCCGGAATCTTGGAGTTTTCTTTGACTCAACACTATCTTTCGACTCACACATAAGGCAGCTCTGCAAGGGTCTTTATCTGCAGCTGCGCAGATTAGGCCTGATCCGACCATACCTAACAACGGAGTCAACAAAAACGCTAGCTGTGGCATTCATACTCTCCCGCCTTGACTACTGCAACGCCGTGCTAGCAGGTATACCCGACGACAAAATAGCCAAGCTGCAACGTATTCAGAACAACGCCGCACGAATAGTTCTTAAAAAAACAAGACGAGATTCTGCTACTGCGCTCTTGCGCGCGCTCCATTGGTTACCCGTAAAAGCAAGAATCGATTACAAGGTCGCCACACTTTGCCATCAGTGTATTTATAACAATGAAATGCCCTTGTACCTTAGCGAACTGATTACTCCATATGTCCCACAGAGAGCCCTACGCTCAATGGACTCAACACTTTTAGTGGTACCACGTTTTTCCCTCAAAAGCTACGGTCAGCGGGCTTTTTCAGTTCACGGACCAAAGGTTTGGAACTCACTCCCCATTGAACTCAGACAGACAACTTGCTACACCACCTTTAAGAAGAACATCAAGACCTATCTGTTTAGAACTTTTTTAGATTAGTTTGTCATGTCTCGTGTTTGTGTTTGTAATGTTTTTACAGCGCCTTGAGCCTAAATTTTTGTTTGTTAACAGCGCTTTATAAATAAAATTATTATTATTATTATTATTATTATTAAACTCAATGAAAGACATGCAACTGGTGGGAAAAGTATCAATAAAAATGTATTTAAAATGTTTAAAAAAAACATGTCGGGGAGAATTTAGGCTTTTTTGCTAAAATTTTCAGACAATTCCCATCACTGCATTTTAAATGAAGGTTAGATTGACCCTAATAAGATGACTCACTTTAGTACTTCCTTTCCACTCCGACCTCCACCTTACAGCGGCAATGAATGGTACAGTCAGGGCGGCTAGTGGTCCTGCACCAGACCAGTGGAGCTTTATACTTCCAAATATGGCCATCAATCCCATGGACATTAAAAGAACAGATCTAAAGAGAAGCTGGAGTTTCTGTGAATGGAGATACAAATTAACATTTGGTTAGACAATCTAATACTTACTCATAGTTGTCTACAATATTTTATAATTTTATCTGACGATTTACAATTTTTATTTTTTCTTTTTGGTTTTATGTTTCACTTTCGGTGGTAAGTACCCAACATTTTTATATATGAAAATCAAAATAACGTTTTGACAGCATTATAGCAGTTTGGTATAACTAATCTCAGTTGCATCATTTTACACTGTGGGAATGTTTTAATGGGCTGGAATTAAGAAACTGGAACAGACACAAAATAGAGCAGTGAGATTCATAACAAATCAAAATTCACATTTGACTAGAGTAGCACCTTTAGTAAAATCACTAAATTGAGAAAGCCTTCAGGACAGAAGACTCAAAAGTAAATGTAGCAATTATACATAAAACACTGAACCATAATCTTCCAATTCAAAAACAAAATTTAATAAAATACTCAAGAGAGACACAAAGAGAAAGGCACATTCCTAGCCCCATATGCTATTACAAATTTGTACAAAAGCTCCTTCTACCCTAGCGCTATTAATATTATTAGAGCATGGAATGGATAGCCTGAGCTAGCCAGGAAAACCAGTGACTTGGCAGAATTTAAGTCATTGGTTTATATGCATGACTGAATGCATGACGCGTAGGACACAATCATCTGCTTTTTTGAAGTAACGTTTGTATTGTATAAGATAAGATAGCAGAGCAATTTTAATCCAGATAGGGGCCCTGGGACAGGGTTGGTTCTTTCATTGCCTTAAGTCCACTTGTAGTCAGAGAATTCCTTTACAATTTATGATCACAAGTTACTGATTTACACCTGCAGGTCTTTTGACAATATGTTTATGCACCACTAATTATATACCAGTAGTTATGCTTTCTAAAAATGTCCCTATCCTGAGAGTACTTACACTAGTTTTCTGTGGAATGTACCAAAGTATAACTCCTCCTACAATACCATAAGTCACGCCAGAGAGCACTTCTAGAGGGCCTTTGAAAAGTGTCCAAACAATATCACCTGGGACATAAAAAGTAGGATTAAAATGAAAGACACTTTGTAAAATATTTAGAACCAAAAAAAGAGTCACTGAAAGATAAAAAGGAGATATATTTTTTTTTTACATTTGTCACTTTTTTATACAATCAATTTACCATCATGTTTTAGAGAGAAATAAAATGTTTGAATCCACTTCAATGAATATTAACTCTTTCTCTCCTAACTGATGATACCATCATTGATTTAACATCATTAAATTTAATTAATGTTTAATTTTATCAACTTTATTTTGTGTTACATAAAAAGAGCATGCATTCCCCTTTAATTCTAAACCAAATAATAAACTTTTGATAAAAAAAAACAACACAAAGTTATTAAAGCTTAATTATTATTATAGCTTTTATATAGCGCTACTTAATCAAAATAGGGGAGTGATACAGTAATGAGAAAAATGAAGAATTCTGACTAAACTTGGAAAAATAATTACAAAAAGAAAGAGTTAATATGTTGATTACTCAAATGCAACAGATCCTTGCACGAAAAGGTATTCCAAGCATCTTTAAAGCCCTCAGACAACACCGCCTGTGCTGGCTTGGACATGTTTGCCGGATGGAGGACAATCGCTTACCGAAAGTAATCCTCTACAGACAACTCGCGACTGGCTCAAGAAAAACTGGTAGCCCCCACCTCCGTTACATAGATGTAATAAATGAGACTTCAAATCTGTGAACATCAATACTGACCATTGGGAAGCCATAGCGCTAGATTGCACCAGATGGAGAGAGACAGTGACGAAGAAAGCTATGGACAGCAAAAGAGCATGGGCCTCAGCTCTGGAAGAAAAACGGACAATGTGAAAAATGGCCAGCTCCTCTGCCTTTGAAGCAAAAAAAAAAACAATTTAACATGCGATATTTGTGGGCGGGAGTGTCTCTCCAAAATAGGTCTCCACAGCCACACTAGGAAGTGTGGGAGATGAACCATGGTTGTTCTACGACTGAAGGAGGCCAATGAAGGACTCGTATGTCAGATTTCAGCAGCCTTTTAGGAAAAAAAAACTTAATTATTGTAGTACAATCTGTATTTACTAATGATTCTTGAAAAAATATGTACTAAAATGTGTGCACATTTATAGACACAAACCAGTTTTAAAACAAAAATTAAAAAGATAATTTGTATCAGTTCTTGTTCAGTATTACAATGGAAAAGCTATGTTGTTTTAACATGGTTCAGATGTCTCATTACAATTGATCATTATTACTTCCTAGCCAAACTTCCTGAGGGACAGTGGTGTGTGGGTTGACCTGTGTCATAGGCACATGCTATGATGAACTTAGTACCAAATTCAAACTGGTTGCAGTCAAGCTGATGACCTGGACATTTCATTCTAGACCTGTTATGAATTAGATCAGTTGAACTGAATGTACCTAAACATCAATGTGATCTAAGTTGCATTTACTTTCACAATACTTGTAACACATCCTGCAGAACATAATTTGCAGAACCATCGCAAGGCATTTATTTTGTTACCATCAATCTTTAGAATTTTCAATAAGATGTTGTAAAAAAAAATGTAACTAATTTGCTACCATATTTTTTTTAAAAATTATATAGAATATCGTTCATGTCATAGCCTGCTCAGTACACTTTGACCCCATCCTATTTTGTGGATTCGTAAACGGATTGTTCTAGCATATTGAATAAGAAATGTGACTCTTGAGTATTTTATTAGGTTTAGTTTTTCGATTTTCAAATTATGACTCAGTGTTTTATGTAGTTTCTCTACTTTTCTTTTTATTCTTCTGTCCTGAAGTGTCTCTAAGGTAAATAATTGTATTAATGGAGTTACTCAAATTAACTGTAAATATTCCTTTGTTATTAATCTCACTGCTTTTTTTTTGTATTTGTTCTAGTTTCTTTTATGTTTTCTTGGTTTGAGGGATCCCAGAGGATGGAAATTATAAATCTGGACTAAGGTGACACACTTGAATTATTTCCTATCTCTAAACTGTAATTTGAATTGTTAATAAAAGAATAAAAGATAAGTGGCTTCAAGCATATATATTGTCAAAGAATTGTGTATGGAGCAAAAGTAATTTAGAAGAATTTAAACATTGTGTTTTAACCTGTAGAAAATGTGATTCCAAGCAGAACGCCAAAACCTGTTATTGCCAAGATGTCATCAACGCTGGAAGCAGCGATGACTAAGGTAGGAATCCCTTTTTCTATTCCGTAGCATCTCTCGCCAAGACTCAGAACCGAGGGAACAATTACAGCTGGTGAGACAGCACTGATCACAAATCTAGAGAGTGAACAGAAATGTTCAAGCAATATTCAGTTTTTTTTTACATTAAAAATTAACTTTCACGCAAAAAAAGCAGGGGTCCTCAGAGAGGTCAAGCCTCCTAGACCCCAAACAATGGTAAATTAATAGCTACACCCCTGGCAACATTGTAAGCTACTGACATGAAAAGATTTTTTTTGTCCATAATTAATGTAGAACCAAACAGGGTCACATTGATGGAGATATGTTACAAATGCTACATGCCTGTTGTACATAATCGAATCAGTCTTTACTATTTCATTATTATAATAAGGCATAATATGTCACTGAACATAAAGCAGCTGTGGCATTAAGTTTATTTTTAGATTGTATTTCAGGAGCGCAAGGTCATGGCTGTACGCTGTTGTCAGGCAATGATAAGTTTATTTAAAACAAAAACGGTTTTTGCGTAAGCTCTAAAAATAGTTTGGACATTACTACAAGGGGGCTAAAGATAGCCAATTGAGGAGGAGGACGACTAGAGTAAAAAAAATGTAAATTGAATTGTGTTGTAACTTTATGTGGTGTGTATATATATACCCTCGTTAACCCTAGGCCCCAGAAACAGATGACCTTTACATCATCTGCCCTATAGACCACATGGTCTGAAAGGGGAACTTTACTTTTTTTATACAGTACTAAATTGATTCCCAGTTCCAGAATTAATTAATTTGTAAATATTTCAAGGAAAGAGGAAAGTAGGAAGACCCAAGCAAACCTGGAAGAGGTAAGTTGTCATTGAAAAAAAATTTTTTATGTTTACAATTGGTACATTTTAGTTTGGTGTAAATTGACTTAATGACATTGTATGCATAAAGGACTTACCCAAGCATAAATCCCCACTGCCATGGAAAGCCTAAAATAAGATGGCTGGCTATGGCATCCACCAATGCTTCTGTCAAACATGGGAGAAAAGCTAGCCTTAATACAACAAAAGACAGACGCTTTAATGCCTTGGGATCAAGACCAAGTCCAGCCCTTGTAAGAATTACTGTCAGAGCTATCTGTCTGGGTTGAAAAAAAAATATTCATAACAAGCAAAACAAAAAAAGATTACTTTCTTAACAAAACAAACCTTATCTAAGGGGAAAGAAGCTTTAATTACTACAATTATCTTAAGCTAGCGGAATTGAGCTCCCTTGTTTTCTATATAAAAAAAAAGAATTCATTAGTACTAACTGATTAACTTGTTGGTTCATTGTTAAATTGATTCATGCATTGTCACTGACTATGAATAATTATGCAATACTTCAACTCCAAGAAATGAAGTATTTAAAAAAAAATTAAAAATACGTAATAAGGGAATTGAATCTGTTATTAAGTAGCATTTATTCCCCTTATTTTAAAATCACAATAATAATTGACCAATAATTAATCAACTAATTGGTTAATTTAAAAGTTTTTTTTATTGATTCGTGTCCTGCCAGGTACAATGAATAATTGAGTAAAGTTTCAACTTGATATGAGAATGGGAAATGGGAAAAGAAACATGTTGTAACTTTTTTACTATGATTACGTCGTATGTGTCATGCATTCAGTCATGCATATTAACCAGTGACCTGAATTCTGCCAAGTCAATTTTTTCTCCTGGCTATCTCAGGCAACCCAATCCATGCTCTAATAGCACTAGGGAAGAAAGAGGATTTGTACACATTTGTCCTTGCTTATGGAACAAGGAAGGTTCCTTTAATGTATGCTTGCTTGGTTAGAACTAATAACATGGACAAAGCTGACCTAGACTACTTTAAATATATAATTCAATTAATGTAGACCCATATATAACTTTTAATAAGGCCTGACACAAGTTCACTAAATTACTGTATCACAATAAAATATTGTTATAGTAAATGACTTAACAAAATAGAATCATGCATAAAAAGCTTCATTACAATAGACACAAGAACTCTTTTGTTCCTATGTCAACTAAATTGGGGAGAAAACTATAACTTACAGTTGTAAATTTTGCATGTAAATGTACAAGAGAAACTGAGCCATAAATGTATTCCATGTGTACTATTGTAACACTTTGTTTTGTGTGGAATGTACAAAATGATTTCAAGTCATTAGAAACTGGGGACGTTTTCATGGAGGACCATTTTTGTCATGTGATCAAACCGGAACCGGATGTGTTTTGGGGCAGTTGAGTTGAGAGAAAGAGGTGTCTTTAGTTAAGGTGAGTATAATGAGTATAATGAATATTCTGTATTGATAAGTGATTATTCTTCCATGGATGTAATATACAATATGTGAAACAATTTGTGAATCTATTCTAATAATACTTTGTGATGGCTGAGATTGCCAATTTATATTCTATTATATGATCAATAAATGTGAAGTCTGCTACACCTGCATTGATTAGTGATTTTATTCGTTGTGGTCTTACATCTCAGTAAGTTTAATTAATTATACATGTACAGGCCAGCAGAGGCGCCTAACATAATACAACTAACATTCTCACATCACATCAAGACATGACAGCTACATACAAATTGTTTTCTTTAATTTTTTTTTTTTAATTTCCTCAACGATAAAAAAAAATGTTTTTTATTATTATTATATTACAAATATATGTATAACTTTCTTTCTAAGAGTTACTGAATTCAACTGTCATCACCAAGTACTAAATTCAACTGTTATCACCAAGTACTGAATTCAACTAACTTTTTCTTAACCTTATCAAAGGTCCATTGATCTATTTACTCACAACCAATAACTCTGTGAATCACAGCTAACACAAACCATAAATTATTGTAAAACTCTAATTATTATTGTCATTGCCAGAAGTGGTAATGGAAATGACTTTGCAACTACTCCACTACTTATAACAATGCTTCCAATGGCATGCATCTTAAATAGACTCTCACAACCAGTCAAACTCTTAGCCTTCACACTGGGTTAGAAATCGGGCCCAACTGGACTGTTAATCAAAAGCAGGAGAAGGTGCAAAGGTGAGTAACTAGCACCTAAGCCAGTAAACTACAGGCAGGAGAAGGCGCGTTAGTCTTGGCTGACTACCCACTTATGAGAAGGAAAATAAAATTCAAACCACTTCTGCCTTGCAAATATACTCAAACATACTTAGCGAGTTAATCCTTTAGAAAAAAATCAGGAGCTGGTGACCCTTAGGCAGTTTGCAAAACCCAGTGCTACACCCTTGCATAGCATGTTATGCCACTGACATCTGACACTAACTTTATCTGCACTTTCTATTTCTGTGGATAGATCAGATGCACAGAGAGGGTAAAACTGCAGTGTGGATAACATTGTTTCAACCATAGCAAATGCCCGGGTATGCCAATGAAATGATCCATAGTTACTTTGCAACTGTATGCATATTTTAGGGATGGTTTTCTAGTCATGTGGTATGCGCTTTGAACTGTTGATCGATAGCCTCAACTTCCTGCAGGAGTTTTGTGCAAGGACGTAATTATCTTCAAATCTGAAGGAACACCCAGACATGTAAAACAAACATATCTCCCAAATATACCATAAGTTTGAGGTAACAGTTAATATGATACATATGTATAAGCCATGAACTGTATTGAAACTCAATGATTAAGATCATCTTTATCTATCATACCTTAATGTGAACACCCAAGATGAATGAATGTCTCTTGCTAAGTTTATGTGAGGAACATTGCCTAAAACACCTCCAACAATCAACATTCCTGACAAGGAAACAAATATGGATTTTGATGGGCATTGTTATATATGTATGTTATATATGTATATTCTTCTAATAAGACATTTAAAAATAACAATATATTATCTTTCATATAGATGAAATTAACAGATCACTTATCCACTTAAAAATGATTCTGAGATGACATTTAATAAAAGAATAGATTAGCCTTATTCTGAATAATCAGAAAAGCATCCTATTTTTTGCTTAGGATAGAGAGAGGGAAGGAGCAGAGGAAGCTGCAGAAGTGTGCACAGCAGAGGTACCCTTAGAGGGTTGCGAGAAAAAAAAATGTGTTTAAAAAGTCTAATGTGACAAGTCTGAGAATCTTATCATGTATTTAACTTAAAATTATTTTAAAAAAATAAATTGTTATTTGGATGAGCATTGGTAAGAAAAACTAAAATCTTCTTCTTTTGGAATCTCTGGTCTAAGCCCAAAATTTATAAATTTATATAGTCTGCAATAAAAAGTTTTTAACTGTTGCTTTACCTAATAGAGGAGGTATACAGAGGCGTCACTAGGGTGGGTGTCACCCGGTGCGGTAAAATTAGGGTGTCACCCCCCCCCCCCCAGCATTCCCCTTATTCTTCAAATAAAAAACTATCGTTGTTCAGTTTTTTCTTGCGCAATAATACAGTTCGTTGATTGCTGCTCCACAAAGTTTAAATGAGTATCGATTATGTTTTTTTCTCGTACATATTACATATAATCATTACATATTAACATCTACGATTTTTTAAATAGAAAGAAATTAAAAACCAACTGAGCATGCTTTCCTAAGTAAACATTAAACAGCTCTTAATGGAAACTTTTGAATATTAGGATCACATATAGTGGTAGTTTCATGAGGACAACTAATGAAAAATGCAACTTAATGAAAAGTATATTGATAGGTACACACATTTTTAAAGATTTTTTTTAACATACAACTTTAGAAAATAAATATTTAAATTTCCTTTTCAGGATTTCAAATAAGAAAACTTATAAAAGAAAACTTTAAACTCAATATATCTTGCTACTTCGTTTTCAATGGACAGAATTGCTTGATTTTATTTTAAAAAAATAGTTGTTAATAAATGTTGTTAAATGAGAGAACGTTGTTAATTAATGTTTTAATATGAGACCGATGTTAGTTAATGTTTGAATGAGAGAACGTTGTTAGTTGATGTTTTAATGAGAGAACGTTGTTAGTAGATGTTTTAATGAGAGAACCTTGTTAGTTGATTTTTAATGAGAGAACGTTGTTAGATGATGTTTTAATGAGAGAACGTAATTAGTTAATGTTTTAATGAGAGAACGTTGTTAGTTAATGTTTTAATGAGAGAACGTTGTTAGTTGATGTTTTAACGAGAGAACGTTATTACTTAATGTTTCAATGAGAGAACGTTGTAAGTTGATGTTTTAATGAGAGAATGTTGTTAGCTGATGTTTTAATGAGAGAACGTTATTACTTAATTTTTCAATGAGAGAACGTTGTTAGTTGATGTTTTAATTAGAGAACGTTGTTAGTTGATGTTTTAATGAGAGAACGTTGTTAGTTAAATTTAGTTTTGCAAAGCTTCTTTTTACATGACGCCTTGTAAACATGCATTTAATTCAAAGGCTGGTAGTGATTCGTTGCCGTATTTCAAAACTTTGCTGCATTCTAGTATTCTAGTTTTAGTATTTCTGTTCACATATCTTGCCATCAGGCCCAATATAAAAGAGATTGATGCACTCAGTATTAACTTCTTGCTATCTATTTGAATACTAAATCTTAAGAATACTTTCCTGATATTTTCATATTGTTAAAACGTATTTTTCTTTTGCATTAACATGCTAGTTTGATTTGAGAAAAGTTATCTTAAATGTTTAAGTGCTCGAGCTTAGCCACCACTTTGAAAATAATTAACACTTTAATTTGAAGGTACTTTTGTGTTTAGTTTATTTTTTTTGAGTACATCTGCCAATAAGAAAGTCAAGCAATGAAAGTTATGCGTGTATTCACAGACAGCTGGCAATCATATTTGTGCTGTGCCTCTAGTGTTTGTATTTTCAGAGAGACGGCAAAGATTTTCGCCGTCACACTTTCATAAAATCGTTCTTTCATGGATCTAACAGCAACACCATGAGCACACCAGCGAGATGTTCATATGACACACTGTCATTAATTATATTATCCTATCTATTAGTATTAGCGGCAAAGAAAGAAAACCCTTTTTCTAGAGAACCAAGAAAATATAATTAGAAAATATTTTCCGATTAAGAATTTGGACCACATAGCTTAAGTAAAAGGTATACACATCTATTCAAGTTTCTTTTCTGTTATTCATTTATTACTGCCTGCACCTCTTCATGAATCCTTGACATTTTAGCTGCATTACCATGTCCCTGAGCTCATCATATCGATACGTTAAGCCCATCTCTTTTCAGTCGTTTTAAATTATCAGAACTGATACACCAGATTTGGCCCACATTAAGAGGAATATACTATATTTCTGTCATTTCAACATTACCATTGCTACTGATAATATATCTTACTACTTTAGAGATCTATGTTAGGTCTTATCTTACACGTCCACTATTTATCGGAGAAAAAATCTTGCTATTGATGTTTTCCCATTTAGAATAATTTTATTCAACAATTTCTAAGCTTTATGATTTTGCTTCTGTCACATTTTAAAGTTGGTATTTTTTTTAAAGTGCCTTTTTACACTTGGGTGTCACCCCCTATTGGGTGTCACCAGGTGCGGACCGCACCCCCCGCACCTCCCTAGTGACGCCTCTGGAGGTATACATTTATAAATTTATATAGTCTGCAATAAAAAGTTTTTAACTGTTGCTTTACCTAATAAAGGAGGTAGTCGGATCAGCCTTGCCACATATCCACCACTCCAGCAGGCCACAAACAGAACCAACAGTGCAAATAAATTTCCTCCTGGCAATGCTTCATCGCCTGTGACTGAAAATAGTGTTGCCCATATACTACCAGTCACAAGGACCATAAAGATGACAGCACCCATCCGAGAATGTGGTGGACATAAAAAATTATCTCGCAACCTATAGTACCATGGGGCGTCTACTGGTAGAGGGTGATTATCAGACATTAAAGGTTTGGTGCATCGTCCAAAGCACT
The DNA here is from genome assembly GCA_021533235.1 of Biomphalaria straminea. NCBI lineage: Eukaryota > Metazoa > Mollusca > Gastropoda > Planorbidae > Biomphalaria > Biomphalaria straminea. The sequence goes on along the minus strand of JADKLZ010005465.1, from coordinate 3,333,737 downwards.
TTTTGACTTTCAGCATTGATTTTTTCTTAGAGTGCTCTGATGCTTCATCATCCTGATCGATCACCATTTCAAATTCAACATGTTGGAAGCTATCCCCAACAGCAGGATGACTGACTGTGGATGGTTTGTCACTGCTCATTTTGGCAAATATTTTAAAACCAATTTGAAATTTCAGCTGTCTGATTTTTTCAAAACCTGAAAAAAAAAAAAATTTAATATAGATCTATGTATGTCTATAAAATATAATTGCTATTTCTTTACTTCTCTTTTGTTCTAAATTACATTTAATAATAGTAGATATGCTTGCCTGGTACCCCTTGTAGCTCAACCAAAAAGTTACTGAATACATGAATAGTCACTCCTTTGGGATGGATTTCATTACCTACCTAAATCTAAGAAGCTGTCTGTCTTAAATGGCTGGAAGAGATGAGCTTCAGTCTGAATCTAGATTTAGATCTATATCTTCATCTTGATTTTAGCTATCCTGCTAGAAGATTATAACAGGTTCTTAATACAATCTACTGTCTGTTTTCTCTAGCTTTATATTGAAAATAAAAAGCAATTAATAACTATGTCAATTTTACTGTGTGTTTTTCTTAGCCTTTGATGACAAATAATAAGCAAATAATATAGATGTCAATTTTTGAGATATCAAAACTATGATTTTTAGGTAGGCTTAAATTTAAGGCTATAATTTTCCTAGGGGCATTATGATAAACAGGGCAAAGGTTAGAGAGGAATGGAGAAAGATGGTCTACAAGTCTTGCTTGGTGCCCCAATGGTCCACCAGACTAAGGGATAGGTAACAGGTAATATGATAAAAATGAGGAGTGGAGTGGTGGCTTAGTGAACCAGGAACCAGAGTTCAAATCATCTTGGTGAACAACCGGATTTTTAATTTCGGGATCTTTGGGTGCCTCTGAGTCCACCCAGTTTTAATGAGTAGGGCCTACCTGACATAAGTTAGGGAAAGCAAGGCCGTTTAGTCATTGTGCTGGCCAAATGACTCTCTCATTAACAGTGGGCCACAGAAACAGATGACCTTTACATCATCTGCCCTATAGATTACAAGGTCTGCAAGGGGAACTTTACAACTTTTACAATATGATAAAAATTTTAAAACGGCAATAAACCTACATTGTTAACAAGGCACTAAAACAAGATTTATTTTCAAATTAAAAATATTTCTCTCTTATAAAATGTAAACATTAGATCTAGAATCAATGGTAATCCTGTAGATTAGAATCCTGTTCCTGCACTCATAAAATACAAATAGTGGACATCATTCACCAATCGCAAACGAACATTTAGCCACGTGGTTCTCTATCTTTTCTACACAAATTACGTAATACACACAGGTTGTCACATGACAGTTTTTTTTCATTGTTTTATCAATATTATCATTGGCGTCGTGACTAAATTGCGAAATGTTTGTTTACAATTGATGAATCGGTGAATGAGGCCCGGTCCATAAGCTAGAATAAAATTTAATTTACAAATTTAATAGATGACAAGATCATGATGTCAATGATGTGAATAGATCTAGATCTAGATCTAAATCTAGTCACTATTACACTATCACTAGTGTTTTTAAAACAAATTTGGTTGTAAAAATTATTTAAAGTAACCTTTATTCAGCTTTAATTTATAGAGATCTATTTGAAATTGAGATCTAGATTAAGTTTTAAATTAAGTTAGTCTAGTCTCGAGACAGCCAAGTATTTAATTATAATAAGTAGATCTAGATCTACATAATAAAGTGTCTTAAGACACTTAAGTGTCTTAAGTCACTTAAGACTTAAACTTAAAAATTAATAACTTTAAACTTAGACTATTAAGTCTCACTTAAGTAAGTGACTTTTACTGAGTGACTGAGTGTGTACCAGTACCTCACTACCTGGCTATAAAAATATAAATAAATAGATCTAGATCTATAATAATTTAATAAAAAAAAACTAGACTCTTTGTAGATCTATAAATTATAATCTATTTAGATACCTAAATCTTGACCTCTACTAGGATATCCACTGACTAGATCTAGATTTATCTAGATCTAGCCAATCTAGGAGTAGGACTAGGTCACTAGGAGTAGGAGGCAAGCAAAACAAGTAGATTTAGCTTAGGCTTAGGTATCAGCTGGGCTAAGGGAGATCACCATCATTGATACATTGTATTGCACTGACATATATAGGCCTATCTAGCAAGTTAAAAGTCAATGGACATAGTGCAAGATCTCCAGGACTCGCAATGACCCTTCTTCGGGGAACAGTACCAGGAAAAAGAAGAGGCAGACAGAGGACGCGATGAGAGGACAACAGAATGGACGGGCCTACCATAGAAAGAGGTTTTAACTAATGCAAAAAACAGAGAGGAACGGGGAAAGACGGTTGACGAATCTTGCATTGTGAACGGTCCGACACTTACAGACTAAGGGATAGATCTATGTATTCCTTAACTAAAGGACGCCCGCAGGATTTTTTCCAGGAGGGTGCAAGTTGCCATTTACGGTTCAAATTAGTAGCTTCCATTTTCTTGAACATAGAGTTTAAGCTAGGTGCTGAAACAAGATGTGAGACATATAGAACAAAAATGAATAACAGCAACCGGGACATTTTCTTGATACGGAGAATATTTAAAAAAAAAGGAACTGGTTTCCCACCTTTCCATATACGATATTAACTCTTTCTCTCCGTAGTTATTTTCCACGTTTTGAAAGGAATTCTTCATTTTGCTCAATACCATTTCACTACCCTGTTATGATTTGGCTTGAATAGATTTGTTGTTTGTTATCAGAAAATATTGTATTTGGTATAGAATTAAAGGGAAATGCAGGCTCTTTTTTTATATTATTCAAAGTCAAGTTTAAAAAAGTAAACATTAATTTAATTTAATGAGGTCATAATCAACGATGTTATCGTCGATTAGGAGAGAAAGAGTTAAGTGAACTGTAAATATTTGTTTCAAATTACATACAAATTAAACATTTGAACAAACTATTTCTGTAAGCGTTTTTAAGCTTGTTCTTTCGGCCCATACCCCCTACGATCGAACTGACAAAAGCTCTTAACAAAGAATTGTAATACATTCGCTAAACAAATCATCTCGAAATTATGTCTGGGTTCATATTTCTCACTCCATCGTGTCTCACACAAAAAGGTAAAAATGAAACTGTTGCGGAAAATAGAATGTCTTCTTGATGACATCAACAGCATTACGAAATCTGAAACGTCATTCGGGTTATTGATAACAAGGTTAAATCTGTGAGACGTATACGGACAAGGGCTGCTTTAAGATATTTTTCACGAAAACAGTTCTGAAAGCTAGCCATCGCGGGGAAGCCATCGTAGTAGGCCTATTTGCCGAGTAGTTTGTTCATGTCTACACTGTGCATAATGTATTCGCTGACAATGACGTTAGACACAGACTGTGTGTTCCTCCGAACAACAAACAAAACCAGTAAAGTCTTCTGGGATACAATCGTCATCAACAAACCGATAAGTGTCTGAGCTATCTGCAGTTTCATCACCAAAATAAATAGCAAATGCACTAAATTTACGAGTCTGATGCTCGTATTTTTTTGGTTTCTTGCTGCAACCAGTGCTCCTCTAATTCTAATCAACGTTTTGATTAGGACAATCAGAGAGTCAGTTGTAGGTTTTTAAATGTGTAAGAACCAGAAGTCAGCTAAACAGGCTGAGCTAATAGCGTAATTCAAGTATGTCATTAGCTGAACTAATACTTCAAGTATGGAAATAGCTGTACAAAAACTCGCATAAATAAACAATCACAATCTTTCTGACTTGTAAGGTCAAGGATATGATGGCGCTTCCAATATGAGTTGACAGTACAATGGCATTCAGCCATTTTTTCAACAAAAGCAGCCGCTTGCGCATTTTGTTCACTTTTCTAAACAGTAATTAAACATGGTCTAAAATGACTGTCAGCTGTGTTCATGAAATTGGATTAGAATATCTTTTAGTAAATTGACCAATGCATACAAACTGTTCGATTTTTTTGTTACACAGAACATTTGTCATTATCGTATTCTTGAACCCGGGTCCAATAGTAGGTCTACCTTGCTACGCCACTGGTTAGTAGAGAGGGATAGAGGGGAATACTAGAGGTAGGGGGGGGGAGAGAATACTCTCTTTTGGAACAATTACAATTCCAAGAATTTGTGCTTATTTTCCAGCTTTTATTATTGCAGCTTCAATATTACTGTAAATATAAATTATTTTTTTGAGTGACAGCTTCCACCAGTGCCATTAAACCAACCAGACATCATAATTAAATTTGACCTGATTGCGTCCTCCACAAATAGACGCTGCAACTAATAAAACAATTATCTTTGCTGATGAGCTTCAAGGTGGCACGATTTCCCAAGTTACACAATTTGAAAAAAAACCCATTCTGTCGATGTTGACATTCTTCTTTAAAAATTAATTAACCGGGAAGATGAAAGATAAAAGCATACTCTTATGCATTAGCGGTATTTAAGAAGATCTCTTCCTTCTGTCATGCTTTTGTGACAAATGCTATACGCATAGTAAGGTGCAATGATTTTGTCATAACTCATACTGTTATATATACTGTTATATATTCCGTAGAGAACTGAAGCTTGACCAAAGTCATCTTGTTTCAGGGACAGTTTTATAAGTCTACTTCAGGAACGAATCAATGCATGCATTCTTGTGCGAATCAAGAAATTGGAACATCGTTTCATACATCTTGTCACCGATTAAACGAAAGTTTGTATTTTAACATTTATATTTAAAAACGTACCTAAAGAGAAAAGACCCTTTTCATATTTACATTCTCCTCCGTTGTTTGAAGTGTACAAAGATGATAACGTCTAATAATAATTATAATCTTTCACATAATTATCTTGGAAAGTTCATTTGACATCTGAGATGAACTGCACGATGAATTCTAGATCAGGCGATAGGGTTGCTTTGAGGCCACGGTGTTGTTCGGACCTCTTGAATGAGAATGCAGTTTTAAAGGATATGGTCAGCTTTCTCTGGTGACACTACACAAGTGAATATTTCACTATTCCCAATTTTCACATTTGGATAATAATAAACTTATTGTAAGTTTTTTTTTTTTAAATTACTATTTTTGCTTTAGTTATACTTTAAGAACAAACGCTTTGAATAACAGGTGGACTTTCTACGGGCTAGTTGCTATGGAAACGGTATCATTGAATTCAACGTTTTCAGAAATGATCACAAATAATGCTAAACTTTTTCTGAGTGTTAATTTTCTAAATGTAAGTAATGTGATTTCTTATAGCAACGGGTCTTGTTTAGACTTGTTGGAAAATTCTACAAATAAATCGACAGACGCTAATTCAACACTGGACAATATTCAGGAACACCGATCGAGTCCTATCATCAGTGACGCCCTTAGAGACATCATCCTGACAGTAAACTTGGCAGTGCTGTGTCAGTTTGTTAGCCTCGCTGGTGTGGTGGTAAGCATTCTTAACATCTGCGTGTTTGTCAAACAAGGTCTTGGGGATGCCCTTAACGTCACTCTAGCGGGCCTAGCCTTCGCTGACCTCTGGATGGTCATCTTCGCAAGCTGGATGTGCTTATGTTGTAATCCGTTGTTTGCTAGCCTGGATCTGCCATTCAGTCCTATCCAATTCGTCTACCTGACTGCAAGTTTGCCGCGTCTGACATGTTCCCGTGTCTCAAGCTGGATTCTCGCCTTCGCCTCGGTGGAGAGGTGTCTCTGCATAATGAAGCCATTAACCTTTAAGTCGATCATCACCCCGAGGAGATCGTTGGCTTTCATTGTAGTCACCTACATCGTGATGACCGCAAGTGTGCTTCCCTTGTATTACACTACCCGCCTCGTTTGGAGTCATGACCCCATCCGGAACAAATCCATCGTTAGCCTCGCTTTCACCAGCGATCGTTTCACTGTGGATAAATGCGTGTTCGGCATAGGCGTCTTTCTTTCTGTTGTGTCTTTTCTCGGAGTATCTATCTGCACTTCTCTTTTGGTCTGGAGTCTTAAAAAGAAGAGAAAATGGCGGGAAACCACAGTAGTGGGGATGGCCAGCGTGAATCAACTTCCGCTTGTGTCTTACAGAAACAAACGCGTTGGAAAAATGATCTCCATCGTGTCCATTTTATTTATCGTCTGCTACACGCCCAACACGGCAAGTCAACTGCTTACGGCTCTTGTCCAGGACTTCGCCAAGAACGGTGATCAAATTAACGCTAGTCAAGTGTTCTGGTCGTTCGGAATCCTGTTAGAGTGCATCAACCCCACAATCAGCATCGTGATTTACTTTAAGATTAGCTCAAGATTTCGCAGTACGCTGCTGTCAATGTTTAAAAGAAAATCAAGGCCAGTCTTAATTGTAAGAAGATTTAATTAGTGGTTCAGATAAACATTTGTAACTCTAGTTTTGTTTTTAAAAGTTGTTACAGAAGTATTGAAAACTAATCCTAACCACAGAATATTTATAATCATGTAAAGTTTTGTGTTATTTCATTTGCAATTTCCTTTCCCTCCCATGTTGTCTTGTGAATGTGCTTGGTTTGGAACATAAAATAAAATGACATGTACAGCCGAGTGTGTATCTGATATACAAAGTAAGGGAAATGTTGACAAGCTGTTTTAAAAAGGCTTAATTGTGTGATAGAGGGCGCGGTGGCTGAGCGGTAAAGCGCTTGGCTACCGTACTGGAGGTCCCGGGTTCGAATCCTGGTGAAGACTGGGATTTTTATTTCGGGATTTTCTGGCGCTCTTGAGTCCACCCAGCTCTAATGGGTACCTGGCATTAGTTGGGGAAAAGTAAAGGCCATATCCTTCCATGGGCTGTAGCACCAGTAGCACCACTGGGATAGATAGATGGCAAAAGCGGTATGAACTTCTTATAGTCTGACAGTCTGGCTGAGCAGGGCACATATCCCGTAAAATAATCTGAAGAGTTTCTTTAGTGTTCTGTATGTTCTATATGTAATTGTACATGGCGATTAAATATCAAGTCTCTTAAGTCCTCCTACAGTCTAGACAGCGTAAAACTATCGTAGGCCTACTATTATTGGCTTGGAAGAAAGTCTTTGCAGTTTTACCCAATAACGTAGAAATTTGAGTCACTCGATGTTTCGTACTAAAGCCATAATTGAATTTACTAATTCCAAAATTAAATGTCTGAACGTACCAATTTACATATAGAACAAACAGAAAACTAAAGAAATTCTTCGAATTAGTAGTCTTTATCCGATCGTTCATTTTCGTAATTATAAAAAAAAAATCCCAAAATGACTTCGGGTATATAACCTTTCTTATGAAATTATCTAATCGAGCAAGGCTCGGCCACCTGATATTAGGATATATATAAATAGTCTTAAAACTACGCCTTATGTAACGTAACCTTAAAAAAAATCAAACGTTTTATTTATTTAATCGTTAGACGAGTTCACACATTCTTTTCACACGGAAACAGAAAATAAAATTTACTAAAAAAAAAAGATTTCTTTCTTAAAACAATATTAATTAAAATTTACTTCTGAAAATGAAACTATAACAATCTACTCTAACCAAGCTCTAACAAAGAAAACGTGCTCTTGTTTTAAACACTTAAAAGCTTTTTTAATGGATTCCCCTTTCACTGCATTAGACACTTTAATTGCAAAGGAGGGTTTCAATGAATTATGTAAACATTCAGGGATTACTACACAAAGCTTATGAGGCCTGCCTGCTTTCTGAACTTTATTAGAGTCTTGTTGCTTCGTTATGCAGTGGTTATATGTCGCTTGATAAGGTGTGTCAGGGGCAGGTAAGGTGAGAGTGATTGTGTTATTTGATGGTTATTTGTTTGTACTATTTAAGTATGAAAGAGTTATATCTCTTTGTTTATTTCCCCCAGCTATGAATGTGAACAGTATAGTAGCATACACACAGGGGCGGACTGGCTATATGGGCATTCGGGCAAATGCCCGGTGGGCCGGTACCCAAATGGGCCGGTAGGGCCACCTAAAGGACCTCATGAATGCCACTATATAACGTATTAAATTGTTAAAGGCTTTATAATAAATAATTCTCTGTTGTAAAAGGTACCCTCTGAGAGTCGTGTAAAAAAATGTTTTACAGACTCTACAGTGTAATGCTAATTTAATCTGAGACATTATTCCGAAATAATGAAATAGCCTATATCCGTAAAGGTAGTGCTACTATTAGGTTTCCTCCTTTTTAGGGCCCACACTTTTAACGATTAAAAAGCAACATAAGGCCTACTAGGGCCTATATTTCTTTAAAAGATACATAGTTAATTGTATTTATGCGTTTCATAATCAAACTTCACAGAATGATTTTGAGGACAAGTAGAGCTAGAAATAAATGTTCGTCATTTGACATACAATTTGTGGGCCAGATTTCATAGAAATGCCCTGTCCGATTTTAACGCCCAGTCCGCCCCTGCATACACATGTTTTTTTAACGGGAGTTTCCCTTGGTTGATAGAGTGAAATTGGTAGTCAGTTGTATTATGTTCCTGGACTGGTGTTTATGTATATATATATATATTGTTAAGTTGATGGATATTTGAGAGTCGATGTCATTAATCTAATATTAAAGTATTATCATTATTCACGGAGTTAATGTGTGGTTATTAATTATTCATAGAGTGGAAGTTCATTAATAATAAATAATTGTTCTTAATAGTAATACATTGTGAACCCTGATAAGGTGGAATCTGTATATCGCTCTATTGAACCCTTGACTAGATTGGGGGCTGTAGGGATGTGGCGAGGCTGTTACAGTAAAAACGTATTTAATGTTCTGCTCTCAGTTAAATGCCATCCGAAAAATGTAGAAAACGATCTTTTCTGATTGCTTCCCTTGGGGGATCATCTTGTTTAAAAACACATTTCTTACAATGTGTTGAAATCGTTTTATATTCTCGATTGTCGAAGCCCTCTTGAAATTAAACAATATATATTTCATATTTTCAGAAAGATTGTATCAACTCTGAATGTATGTCTGTCGGTCTGGTAAAAATGTTTGGTCATGTTATTTCTCCCACACCCAATCTCTGATCAAGCTAAAATATTTGCACGATTATTTCCTTAACCTAATAAAACAAGGTTCAATTTAAAAAAGAAAATTAACAAAAACCAATTAGTTAATTTTATTATTGATAATTATTTGTTTGATATTTCGAACAAGGGAAACAAATTGTACTAGACTGATGCGGTGTTTTTATTTATAAATTAGTCCCCTTTGAGCTATATATACAGAAAAAGATGGCGCTTTAGAGTTTGAAAATAACAACAGATAACTATAAAACTTTCAATTTACTTAATCACTTCCCTAGCACAGTGGCTAGTATGTAGGCGCGAGAAGGCTTATATAGACTTGAGCTCTCCAGATTAAATTTAGTTCATTTGAACTTTTTTTTTTATAAATGCATTTAAAAAGCGATCCCCCAGATCCCCCATTCTTTTCATCCAGTCCAGACATGAGACAGGATTAAAGCGTATTGCTAAAGCTAAAAACATAAAATTGCGCTAAACAAAACAATTGATGAAATATTTGTAATCAAACAGATTTATTATTGTTTGTCTATTACAAATTTTATGACATAACAGATCCAAACTAATTGATATAACTGCATTTAACATAAGTTATTTTGCAAAGTATTTTTTTTCTTTTTTTTTTTTGTTCAAATATTAAAACCATACTTATAATGTTTTGTTGTATTTGTTGTATTTCATGATAGACTTTATCTCAAATCTAACTCTATATGATTAGGCTATGAGTTTATCGATGTGTATATTCTTCATAAACATACGGTCATGACTGATTTAAACTTAGGCTTTTTGAAAATCAATGAAAATATGGAGGCACTATTGCTAATCAAAATATTTAACACCGGTTTTTACGGATTTTGTCCGTCAAAAAGATATGCATGGTGGACATGTGGTCAAGGTCGTACAGGCATCTTGGGACAGTGTTTATGAAAAGGCTGAGAAGGCTTTTTGGTGGGTGCTCAAAGCGCCTCGATGTGAGTTCCGCAGCCAGCGCCCAGCCAAATGCGTTCAGCATTCCGTCGTTGTACATGAGAAACATGGGGAAGTAATCCGTACACGAAATGTCTGTTCTGAAGTCATACCAGTAATGTTTCCCTGTTGATGTAAAATAGTAATGACAAATACATTGTTCGTAATTCAAACTGACACTATAAAGAACATAAAATATGCAAATATAGTAAAAAATTTTTGCTTATATATATATATATATATATATATATATATATTCTATAAACCAGGGGCGGACTGGGAATCAAAATCGGCCCGGGCATTACCGTATTAACCGGCCCACAAATACCATGTCATATGTTGTATCAGTGCTAAGCTCATGAAATGTGTGACTAGTTTTCTTATTTTTTTTTTTTTTTTTGGTTTATTGAAAGGGGATTTTAAGCCCAGCCTCTTCTCTTTGGCTTCACTGTGGCAGAAACTTAAGTTTCCGTTTCAGACAATGAGGTCTGAGGCAGCTGATTGTTTGAACCCCCCTCCTGCTACGCCCTTGTGTCATATTATATTTGTAAGCCTAATTCTCATCAAAACATATAAAGTTTAATAAAATATCGAAAACTGAAAGTACGCTCTCATAGGATTACGTATTATATTTAATTTATACCTGTATGTGATCTGAAAACTAAAATAAAAAATACAATAGCAGCATCGATGAGTTTGAAATGAATGAATTATTAAATGTTTTTGAGACTTTTGGTATTTTTATAGATTACAGACGTTACTTTAAAAAAAAATTTAGGCATGCATGTTGCTCTTTGACTTAAGTCGTGGGTATTCCCGTCTGACACATTCCATTAAAAGATTAGAGAATGCAGAACGGTTAGAGAGACACTTACTGTGAAAAGCTCTACATCCTACTACATTTTCAAAAAACGAGAATTGTATATGAATATGACCAATAAAAATATAAATCTTCTATCATTAAATATCAGGTGTGACAGCGCTATAAAAAACCAGAGAATTAGTATACGAATTTCCGTCATTGACTTCATGCTAAGCATAAAAAAAGATCCCATTTCAGAGTATTTCAGACCTTGTGGTCTATAGGGCAGATGATGTAAAGGTCATCTGTTTCTGTGACCTATGGTTAACGAGGGTTTCGTGTGGCCAGCACAACGATCTTTTCTTTTCCCATTAAAGCTGGGTGAACTCAGAGGCGCCCAAAGATCTCGAAATTAAAAATTCTAGTCTTCACCAGGATTCGAATCCCGGACCCCAAGCCAAGCGCTTAACCACTCAGCCACCGCGCCTTCATGATATACTGAGTATATATTTGCCGTTAATTAAAATAGCAAAAATAATTATTTAGATCTTGATCTTGATTTGATATTTTTTTAAACATACAATATTTTTTTGTAAGCTAAAGTATATTATTTTTAAATTTATGTTATTAAAATTAAACAAAAAGAATGTTTCCTCTTACTTTGAAAATCGCAGAAAGAACTATATATTGAGCTGTGAATAAGTTTTGTGGTTTGCTATTTCGCGGCTATGTGTGTTAAAAGTTAATTTCTATTAAGTATTGTTGAAGAGCTAATTGTCGCCCTTTTTTTTTCTGCGTTATATCAATGTTTTCTGACTCTCCCTCTTCCCTCGTTTTCGGTAACATTGTCAATGGAACCATCAAAAGTCGGGGTAGGGAAGGAGGAAAACCAAGTGGGAGTGTCATCAAAGTCAATGCCGACCAGCAAAAACGTTTAGGCCAAACACAAACACACAGACATCAAAGCAGTATTGAAGCCAATGCCGCTCTTAGGCCTACACAGCTAAATGTACAGTCTAATGTTTTGCAAATGATAATATGCATAGTGTATTATGTACATTTTTTATATACTTATTGAATTTCAAACAAAATTAATTGTAAAAAAAAATAAATAAATAAATAAAATAAAACGTGTTCGGGCAAATGTGTCTTTGCTACTATAACTTTTTTAAAAAGTTGTCTGCATTAAAAAAAAATTTCTTTGGTCGCAACCAGACCGGCCCATTTGGTGCCGGCCCACCGGGCATTTGCCCGGTATGCCCATATAGCCAATCCGCCCCTGCTATAAACTAACTTTAAAACTGAAAAATATATGATACATTTTAGAATAAAAATTAACTCTATAGTACTACTCATGAGCAGAGCATTATCAAAATTATACCATCGGAATTGTATATATTAAGACTATGGTTTCTATCATGCTTCCAGTATGCAACTACTACTAATTTTAAATTCTCATTGATTAAGGATCTATAGTCCTAGTGAGATGAAAATATGAGATATAATTGACGGGACACTGACATGAGCAAAGTATTGATGTAGGAGTCCGGACAATTTCCGATCCCAAAGCCTCAACGTTAGGAAGAAAAAATAAATAAATAAATCCATAGATACTCCATTATCCCTTTTACGTTTCATACTACTATTTCACTTTCCATTGACCCAGTGTCATATCAATATCAGTTTCTCTAATGTAACAATAACATCATTAATATTAAGGCGTCCATGTTACCAACTTGCAACTTCTAAATAAATCTAAGTAAAGTGCAGTCGGAAAATGTGTCTAAACGGTTTGGAACTCGTCCCATTCACGACACTCATGCGCATATCGACTTTCTACGATATAATCTTTTGTTACCATTTAAAAAAAATTAGAGACTGAATAAAAATCCGGCCAAAGATCCACTCAAAACATTAACACAGGCAAGAGGCTAAGAAGCCCAAAATATGCCTCTAACATTTTATCACTGCGATCAACCTCTGACACTCTATGATTATGATCCGCCTATTATGATTATGATCCGCCTATAGAATCATATCATCGTGATCAGCCTCAAACATACTGTTATTGTGATCAACCTCTGACACTCTATAATTGTGATCCGCCTCTAACATTCTGTCATCCGCCTCTGACATTTTATCATTTTGATCCACCTATGATATTCTATCGTTTTGTTCCCCCTCTGAGATTTTATCTTTGTTATCCGCGTCTGACATTCTACCATCGTGATACGCCACTGACATTCTCTCTTTCGATCCACCTCTGACATTCTATCTTTGTGATCCGCCGTTAACATTCTATCTTTGTAATCCGTCTCTGAGATACTATCACTGTGATCCGCTTCTGACATTCTATAAATGTGGTCGTTATTGTGAGACAGTGGTCACATTACCCTCGTCAGAGATTTGCCATGTATGTTTATAGCAGTGACGCTAGAGTCTAGATTCTAGATGATTATGGCTATGTACTTCACACCAGTGGCGTATCTAGGGGGGGGGGAGAGAAGGGCGAATTTGAAAATCCCCCCGGGCCCCCACTTGAGGGGACCCCCAAATGAGTATTTAACGTTAAAAATTAAATATTACGTAAAATGAAGGGCCCCTAAGGAGGTCAATCCCCCCGGGCCTCCAAAGGATGGAAAAATTCTAGCTACGCACAAGCATGTATGAGATAAGTAGATCAACAAATGTGAGGAACCAAGTTAACAGAGCGCAAACTAACAACAGTCAACAAGTCTATCTAATAATATATCTCAGAATTTATCAACAAGCTCATGAATGAACTTTACTTTAATCAGTATATCTTTTTTTTTTTTGTAAGTAGGTCACCAATGATAAATATATTTTTGTACTAACACCTGTTAGCAGGGCCGGCTTGAGATATTTGGAGGTCCTAGGCGAATTTGGTGGCCCACAATGAAATAAAAAAAAATAAAAGCAAAAAAAAAAAATAAATAAATAATAATATTGCGCCATTGATTAGAAGCCTGCTCGTCTACGTCTAAATCGACAAATAATTGGAATTCATATTTCGCGATTCCCATAGTAGAGCCAGTGTTAGACTAGTAAACATAAAGCCATAGAGTCTTCTATGTTTGAGATTTGATTCAATATCCAGTCTTTTCTCAAACTTTTTTTTTTATTCCTGTACAATACTTCCACCAATTGGAGGTTCTAGGCCGCTACCCAGTTTGTGCATGCCCGCACTGCTGGTATGTTATAGATAGGGACATGTACACAACGATACCTTAATACCTTGGGAGTCGGTTGACGATTTGCCAGGAGTCGCCTAGGACCATCGAAAATATGGATTGTTCCTGTCTATTCTTCTATTGCTTGTGTGTGTGTGAGGGGGGGGGTGTCGCGACTGAGTGGGGGATTGTAAAAAAAGGGGTCGCCGAGCATAAAAGGTTGAGAACCGCTGCCTTTATACATTATATACTTTTATTTTGCATAAAGTTTAATTAAGAAAAGAGTTTGAAGTCACAAAAGGCTAGGAAAATGAAAGTGAAAATTGTAAATGCTCTAATAAACTCACCCATAGTTATAAAACATTTTCCATTGCCCCACTTTGTTCCAGAGAGAGCACTCTCGTTTCTAGGCATCAGTATAAGGTCATTCGGGTCGCTTCCCTTTTGAAAGTATAAGTTAGTCCCAGTACCTTGAAGTTCAAAATCCGAGGCTGATCTTCCTTTAGTGCAGATCAAAGCTTTAAAAAGAAAAAAAAAACTAAAGATAAAATGAGTAACAACGTTTGAATTTCAAGATCTCTTTTTCGTCTCATGAAAATGTGAATGCATATATATTCACTTTAGAAATATGACAATGAGAGTTGGAAAAAAAAAAACAGAAAGAAATGTATATTTCAAGGACGATAAAAAAAGAAATACAGAAAAAGAGAGGATTTACGGTAATGAGGACAATGTTAATTGGAAATACCGCTGTGACAGGTTTAGGCTAATAGACTTGAAAGTAAAAAAAATAATGAAATTGTTGTTTTGTTTTACATGTTTCGGATGTTCCTTAAGAGTAGAAGATAATCTACTTCCTAGACCAAACCTTTCGCAGAACGACGGGGAAAGGCAGCGGACAGGAACATAGAGGCGGCTGAACTACAGTGATATGTTACATAGTGATTATTTTAGCGTGATAGAGAAAAAGAGCATTTGTTTGATAAACACCTCCTTTATTTTAAAACAATTCTCTAAAAATTTAAAATCGATTAATTCAGTTTCAGTAGAACGTCTTCGTTAAGTAATATTTTATATAGTGATAATTTTAGCGGGATCTTTTTAATAAAAGTCATTAGAAGGGGGGAAGAAATGTATAAGTTCTGACGCTAAAAAGTATTAAACTCCTTAGTAGTGTTGTCAATGTATCAGGTGGATGAGAGTATTTTATATAGTGATTATGTTAGCAGGATCATTTCAATGAAAGTCATTAGAAGGGTAGAGGAAATGTATCAGTTCTGACGCTAGAAAGTATAAACCCATAAGTAGTGTTTGTCAGGTCGAACAGGTTTTATAAACCTAACTCGTCAGACATTTACACAACTAAAACCAACCTGGGAATCTCCCTACATCTCTAACAAACCTAAAATACTAATCTTTAACTCGAATGTCATGGCGGTCCTACTGTATGGTTCTTAAACATGTGAGAAGGGTGGACAGAGAAATGTGTATAGGTGCAGATCTTAGCGACTAAGTGTAGATGGACTGGTCACACCATTAGAAACAGAGCTAGACATGGGGTCGCAGTATACTAGATGAAGATATAGTAAATGAAAGAGCTCGGAAGCCATTAATAAACTAACAAAAGACCGTGGAGAGTATCGTGTGTTTTACAGAGATGCTAAGTTCCATGAGGAACCAAAGAGCGGTGGCTGAGCGGTAAAGCGCTTCGCTTCTGAACCGGGGGTCCCAGGTTCGAATCCTAGGGGAGACAGGGATTTTTATTTCGGGATCTGAGTCCACCCAACTGTAATGGGTACCCTACATTAGCTGTGGAAAAGTAAAGGTGGTTGGTTGTTGTGCTGGCCACATGAAACCCTCGTTAACCGTAGGCCACAGAATCAGATGACCTTTTACATCATCTGCCCTATAGACCACAATGTCTTAAAGGGGAACTTTACTTCACTTTACTAGTATCGAATTAATGTTTTCTTTAAAAGAACGCTTTAAATCTTGTAGCAAAAGATATTCTTGATATAAGCGTGGCCGAGAGGCTAAGTGCGCTTGAACTTGGCTTAGCTTGGCTACCAAGAAGGGGGCTCGAGGTTCAATACCCGACTCGGTTTGTGTTTACTGAGCGCCTAAAGGCAGCACGGAAAACCAACTCCTAGATACCCCCTCCCCCCACTGGTCCACAAATGAGATTGGACCAAAGCGATCTGAGCATGCTATAAGCATGAAAGTAGCGCTATATAAAAGCAATAATAATTATAAATATATGCATAAAGATATACTAGCTGGGTACGCGTCCTGCGGACCTTAATTTGGGTATTACTGACCTAGTGGATTAAATTTAGACTTACGTCAAACATGGATAATGTTCCCTTCACATTTGGTTAAAATTTTGCCACGAAAATAAAAATTGTGTGAAAATGGGTTTACCCGTTCAACTAGCATATTCATATCAAATATAGAATACTGTGAAAACGGGTTTACCCGATTTGTTAACAAGTTTCGTACTTTTAGATACAATTAGTTTTTTCTTCTTTCTATTTTTAGGGACCTACGGTTAGGGGAGAGACATTATGATTTAATATACACTTCGGTCTCCGCCATGATTTAAGGAACATTTATGCCAAGTTTTATCAAGATGGGTCAAACAGTTTCTACTTTTTTCTTATATACTCACATAATACGCCTTACTTTCTGCTTTATATTATAGATATGTACACCTAGTCAGCGAAATACACTGAAAATGTCGGCAATAATTACAATTCTTCAATAAAATAAAATTAAAGTTAATTAATTTTTATATTGCTTTACACTAAATACATCTAGATTTAGAAAATAGCGAATATACACGCCGTTGTAGTCGACGATTCAATACTTCGTCTTAGAATTGTAGATCTAAAAATACAACTGTAATGTTGACTTAAATTTAATTGCATACTGAGGGGTAACAACCTGTGACATAATTAGAGTAGACTCTTGTAGATAGTGCACACTGTGTATATTATAAAAACAATTCTAAACTATTAAATGGCATTAAACATTGGGCAGGGGCGTAGCTAGGGGTTCGGGACCTTGGGGGGGACCGACCTCTTTGAGTTCCCCTTGCATTTTGACTTTCCATATATGACTTGACATAATGTACGCAAAAAAATATAAAAGCCCAAATGTGTAGTGATCAAGTTTGTTACAATAGAATCTCCGATCGCGGGGCCCCCATTCGCCACCCCCGAAGGCCGCTACTGCTGTATATCATACAGTTTTATTCGTGGCAACAAAGAGAGTAATAGATTAATAGTAATAGATAGATAGATAGATAGATAGATAGATAGATAGATAGATAGATA
>JADKLZ010005465.1:3294921-3311219 GCA_021533235.1 Biomphalaria straminea | reverse complement strand
GCAAAGATTTTGGGCCCAGTAAGGGCCCCAACTGGGCCAGCCCATACTCCCCATATGGGCCCCTACTGGGGGTTGAACGATGGCCCAAACGGGTGCCCTTAGGGCTGAGAGTCAGGGGGCCCAGGTGGATCCCCTTGTGAAACCCGTGTGAGGCCAGTAAGGGGAAGGGTTTGTGGGCCCCTACTGGGCTAATAATACTTAGCCCTTTGGGAGCATTAATGAAAGCCCAAATGAGGCTCTTAAGGGGGCGAGTCTGGGCGCAATCAGGGTGCCCAGATGAAGCCCTGATGGAACCCTCATGGGGCCAGTACGGAGAAAAAATTGAGGGGCCTGAAAGGGCTAACCACATGGGCCCCATTTCGGGGATGAACGTTGGCCCAAACGGGCACACTTAGGGCTGAGTCTGGGCTCAGTTAGGGGGCCCAGATGAATCCCTGATTGAACCCTCATGGGGCCAGTATGGGGGAAACATTGAGGGGCCTGAAATTGCTAACCACTTGGGCCCCATCTGGGGGATGAAACGTTGGCCCAAACGGGCAACCTTTGGGCTGACTCTGGGTTCATTTAGGGGGCCCAGATAAAGCCCTGATTGAGTCCTCATGGGGAATGAGACAGAGCTATGGCCTACCGTGTGCGAATAAGTCTACTTTCAATAGACCTAATAGGTTACATTTTTTTCCTCATAATCTAGATTTTTAAAAATCTCTCACTATATTTAGGTTATAGATGTATAAAAATTTACTGTTTAATAAAAGGGGTCCTTTTTATCGATCGCACCACGTTTATTAATTTCGTTTACAATAGGCCTATATATATTTAGGAATAGGTTTTGTATTAATTACTGTCGACTGTTCTTATGCAAATGAATGAAACTACTGAGAGATATGAATGACATTCTCTGTGGATGTCGTTTTTTGTTATTTTTTAAATTTATATAAGTAGGTCTACATTTATAAGTAGCGCATAAAAAATTACCCAGATCTAGTAGAAAATACCTAACATAAACTTTACTAAACGAACGGCAAATTCAAAACAGAAGCATAGGCTTAGAGTGAATTTGACGCCAAGGGTGATCAAAAATAAAATCATTTGTGATAAGTTCTTACTCTAATAAATTATATCTACCATAACAAATTGTGCAAAAATGGTTAAAGTTTTTATCGACCTGTTTATAAAAAGCTAAAAAAACATTTTCTAATCAACACGGGCCAATCGCGCGCGTTCGAGGCGTAAAATCCTTCTTTGTCTCCATCATTTTATTTTGTAAAAATTGCAGGATGCGTATTGACATGCGCAAAGAACCTGTTTTCTATACGGCTTTGTAAAAAAACCTCGAAGTCGGCGTTCCTTTAGTATAGTTCCATGGATAGCATAAATAAATATACACTGGAAAAAAGAAGTAAAGGATTCAGTCCTTAACTTTGAATTAGTGAAACTAGGGATTTTTCCAGCAGAATGTCCAAATAAGCTAAAATTAAAAAAAAAACAGTTTCAGAACAAAAAATAAACATTATGATTAATTGACATTACAGTCACGCTAAGAGATAAAAAAAAAACACAATAGTGAAAATATTGCAATACTTATATAGGTTATGGCTGAAATAGATATGAATACTTAACTTTTATACTGCTTATGCTGTATAGTATAGTACACTAATTTGCAAATCACAAATGTTCCCTTCATAAAAATATCTTATTGGCCAGTCTATACTTATTTATGTCTATGGTAAGCCCTGTATTTTTTTTGTAAAGGTTCTATACATATAATTCTCTTCGTGGCCCAACCATGCAGTACACCACGATGATAAAGTCATGGAAAGATAACTCTTTATTTCTACAAGTCGGACTACAGTTACCCCACGTAACTTTCGCAGTGACAGAGACGGGAGGCGTATACTACCCCGCGGGTCGACTCTTTTTTTTTAAATATATTTTTCTTGTTTCTCACTTGTTGCAAAGCATGAAATGTACATCTTTTATTTGTTATGTCAAACTGTTTTTGGAATGAAACAAACATTATGAAGCTTTAATTCAATACGAGATGACTGCTGGGGACGTGTGGTTTACGCTTTGGACTGTCGGTCCCATGATCCAGAGTTCGCCTGCTGTCTGTTATGGAGTGTACTCTCATCTTTCAAATTAATTTTAGGGAAAGGTGAGCGGATGATTTTGGTTGTGAAGGCTGAATAGATTTTAATGAAATCATGAGGTGTTTTGTTTTTTAGTTCAGTCAATAAACAGGCGAGTAAAAGAGGAAGCGAAAGGGGGGGGGGGGAAGGGAAGAGGCATTTGTTTGCACTAAAAACTATCTTATCATATTTATCCTTTTTAACTCGTGTTTCTATAAACATTTATACTGAAGATGAACACTTTGTATATTTATAAATACAAGTTATATTCAAGTTTCTTTAAAACCAATTGGTGTTTTGATTTCTACTTTAAGAAAATACTACGCCTACATTGGATTTGTTGAACTAGAAGTGTGGAGCTACAAACCAACAACTGAATATCAGCACCGCGATTTTATCGCCGTTCTGCGGAGGCTCATGCTATGTTTCAATAGAAATTTTTGAAGGAACATCTAAAATCAATTAAAACAAAACAAAAATATTGAAATAAAATGAACTATATTAAACATAATATATTGTTGTGACTCCGCTCCCGCGCCGACATTAGTGGTGCGCATCAGAGCACCGTTTAACACAAGTAGGAGAAGACATGTTGATTTTACAGGAAGAAGGACTTTTATAGGCTCGGCTTGAGGGATTTGAAGGCTATTGGAGTCTGTAATGTATGGGGTCAAGGGCCGTCTTGCGCGATACTAGTGAACTGTTTGGAGGACCTGGAGCGACACTTTGAAGTGTGTCAGTGGTCTGTTCTAGTGTTAAGTGGGACTTGTAGAACTTAAGAGATTACTCCCCGTTAATTGATAGCTGAATTCCATGCGTAACTATTTGTTTGAAAAATGCATAATCTCTAATTGCCTCCTTCCTTTCGTTGAGTGCTTGCATTAGATTTACTACAATAATATTAACTCTTTCTCTCCGTATTTATTTTACCACGTTTCGAATGAATTCTTCATTTTGCTCATTACTCTTTCAGTACCCTGTTATGATTAAGCTTCAATAGCTTCGTTGTTTGTTATCAGAAAATGTTGTATTTGGTATAGAATTAAAGGGAAATGCATGCTCTTTTTATATAATACAAAGTCAAATTTATAAGATTAAACATTAATTTATTTAATGAGGTTAAAATCAACGATAGTATCGTAGATTAGGAGTCAAAGAGTTAAACATACAGTTTGGTTGCCATGTAGAGTTGGACACACTACGTCGAGCTATACAATGAGAAGGTACGACTCTACGGTGTCTGGCGAACTCATTTTGTTAACATTTGACAATTGTTATTGGAGGTTTAGCTCATGCATTAAAGTGTGTTATACTGTTAGCTTCCGAACAGATGTCACTTCGCTGAGAGGACCGAGGCGCCGAATCATCAAACGGTTACATTAGCATATAAATTACTTACTCAAAAGCAATATAATTCACACTTTGCTCTAAATGCTTTTGATTGCTTTGACCTTTCACTTATGCTAATTTAGAAGATTGCGAAATTTTCATGTGAAAATATGACATGTAGCCTACTTCATCATACTCACAAGCATAGTCACACACACACACACACACACTCACTCACTCACTCACACGCATACACACACACACACACAAACACCTGAGAGACATATAGTATAGCCAAAAAAGCATATTAACTCGCATTCTACGGCGGCAGTCCAAAAAGGAGGCAAAACAACAAACAAAACTCGTCGCACTGTCCGCGATGTCCGTTGTTAATATGTGAGGACACGGTCGCTTGATGTTCTTAAATTTATTCCGGTACACACTGAATTAGAAGGCAATTAAAAAGTAGACATAATGGCCAAAGATGGTAGAACGAACAAACAAATGAAAATCTCTCTTTGCCGAGAAAGGATGAAAATAATAGAGTGAAGAATAAATGATAATTGGATCAGTTCACATCTCAATTACAAGAAAAAAGGACGCCTATTATATAATAATCTCGACATGACCAATGCACACATTTATCGACTCAGAACCGGACACAACAGAATGAGACAACAGATGTTCCAGAAGCTTAAAATCAGGACAAGGGAAATCTGCCTTTGTGGAGCATCACCAGAGAATGCTGACCATGTCCTTCAAAGCTGCATACTATATCAAGATGCTCAAACAAGACTCTGGCCCCAAAATCCTCCTATAAAACTAAAACTATCGGTCTGGTAAAACGTTTGTAATTTTACATGTTTTTTTTTTCCACACCCTATCTCTGATCAACCTGAAATTTTGCTGAGATATTATTTTTACCTAACTAACCAAGAATCAAAAAAAAAAAATTAAACCAGTTAGTTAAAAAGCTATTGGTAATAATTTATTCTGTTTGGAAAGAAATTGTACTTGACCGAAGTGATGGTATAAGCTGAAACTATGTGGAAAACCAATGGTTGCCGGTTTAAAAGTTAAAAGTAACAACATGTGACTATAAAATTTTCCATTTTCGTAAACACTGACCTTACACTGGCATAAGCTCTCCATTTCTAATTTAGGTCGTTCTAACAAGTGTTTTTTATAAATGCATTTGAAAAGCGATCACCCAGAAACCCCCATTCTTTTACCACTACCCCTGTACAACTGGTCCAGACAAGTAATAGCATCATAGCGTATTGAGAAAGCTAAAAGCATGAAACTGAACTGAACAAAAACAATTCATAAAATGCTTGTAATCACAGAAATTTATTATTCATAGTCTTATATATTAAAAATTGTATTACATGACTGATCCAAACTCATAGATACAACTACATCTAATATAAGCTTTTTTTAATAAAAAAAAGTAGTTATATGTTTTTCCTTTTTTTTTTGTTCAAAAATTAAGACCATACTTAGAATGTTGTGTTTTATTTCATGACAAACTGTGTCTCAAATCTATCTCTATATAATAAGGCTAAGCATTCATCTGTGTGTGTACTCTCCATAGAGTACATCCCGCCTTGACTGATTTGAGCTTATTTGGATATCAAGAAAATATGGACGCACTATAGATAAACAAAATAGTTAACACAGGTTTTTACGGGCTTTGTCCGTGAAAAAGATATGCATGGTGGACATGTGGTCAAGGTCGTGCATGCAACTTGGGACAGTGTCTATGAAAAGGCCTAGAAGAGATTTTGGTAGGTGCTCAAATCGACTCGATGTGAGTTCCGCAGCCAGCGCCCAGCCAAATGCGTTCAGTACTCCGTCGTTGTACATGAGAAACACGGGGAAGTAATCCGTGCATGAAATGTCTGTTCTGAGGCCATACCAGTAATGTTTCCCTGATGATGTAAGAGAGTAATGGTAAATACATTGTTGCTAGTATGAACTGACAATATAAGAACATAAAATATGTAAATATAACCAGAAAACTGAAAAAAAAAAGGTTTCAGCTTATTTTATCTATATTTATGTATTGTTATTTATAAACCAACTATAAAACACAAAAGTATATAACATTTAACAGCAATTGAAATAACTCACACTATGATGCAAAACATATACAACGTACCAGTGATTCCGAAAATGGTCTATATAGACCCCCAGGGGTCTACGAAAGTGAGAAAATATATTGGGGGTCAATGAAATGTCAATAGGGGGGCCAACTATAACAGATTTCATTTAAACAAGTCATGGCTTACAATCATTTTTTACAACCCATTAATGTATTCTACATATACTAATATATTTTTTGAACCTTAGTTAATCCTTTACATACCGGTATTTATCATGCCATTCAAACGATAAACTGCTGTATTAAATGTCAATACTTATTTTAAATAGCTTAACTTTCTTTACATGCTACTAATGTATAACAAAAACAAACTTAGACTGTACAGCGTTGATTATTTAAATTTGGGCTTCATTCTTTCCTTATCAAACAAGCGGTTGTCTTCTAAGTGCCTTTTTTAAGACGATATGAAACCAATTACACTGAAGGATCTTCTGAGAGAATGCCACAGTGACAAAATAGATAAAGATTTGAATAGACCCACAAGATCTCTCTTCCACATCATATAGAGACGTTAATGGCTTGTGAGCGTCAAACAACATCTCTTTCATCATCATTATCTCTTTACTTACAGGAAAATATGGAAAACACTCAAGATAAAACATTGATTTTACCAGCACTCTTTTTCACAAATCTAAGTCTAAGATTAATAAAAGAATTTCTTTTAGCACCAGTTCAAGGGCACATCGATGGCATGAGTTATAAAATGAAAAGCTTCTTAAGTAGTTCTTTACAAACGACATTTATACAGTTTGAGATCAGCTGCGTCACAGGGTATAATGATGTGAGCTTCGAACTGAATAAAGGTCTTCTGCTCTATATTTTTCCACAAAACCTTTCCCATGTTTGGGTATAGCAAAGCAGCAGAGTTTTGAATTCAGTTTTTCTTCTGCTAGGTGGGTAGCAAGCCAAGGCTAATGAGCCCTTGCTGCTCGAAGCTTACTGGTTAAGGCGCCAGTTCCGCATAGTCAATGTTAGAGCCAGACGTGGACGATCAAGAAATACACAAGAAACTACATTTTGTGAAAACTTTTCCATTGATTTCTAAGACAAATTAATTAATTAATTAATTAATATTTCATGTTTCAAGGACCTTTTTCATAGAACAACATTTTGTATATGAAACATAATATCCGTGTTAACGGAGGATAAACCTAAAAAAAAAAAACATATCCAGTGTGTTTGGTGATAAAACATATTATTTTAATTACCGGTAGTTTAAATTTGAATCTTTTCATAAAAGGATATATCTTTATAATTTAGTATGAATTACTTTTTCACCCTTTAACTCACAACAGTTAGATATATGTTTACAAGACAATGTTGATGAATTAGAAAAAAATATGCAAGCTAAGCAGGGGGGTCTACCAAAAATCAGAATACATGTCAAGTGGTCTACGAGACTAAAAGTTTGGGAACCACTCTTACATACCATCGGGACTACATATTAATATTATAGTTTCTATCATTAATAAAGTATGCAATCATTAATACTTTACAATTGTCAGTGGATAAGGATATCTAGACCCAGTGAGATGAAAGCGCGTATTTTAACCAAAAAAGAACAAAGTATTGACGGAGTATTAAGTCCGGACAATGTAAGAACCCCAAACCCTCCAGCCCTAGGAAGGCAAATACAAGAAATCCATAGATACTCCATTATCTCTTTTCATGCTACCACTTCATGACTTCACCCTCAATTGACCCAGTGTCCTATCAATATCACTTTCTCTAATGTAAAAATAGTATCATTAATATTAACTCTTTCTCTCCTAACTGACGACACCAACGTTGATTCCATCAGAATGTGGTAAATAATTACGGAGAGAAAGAGTTAAGACTTCCGAGTTACAAACTTCATTTAAAATAAATGCACATAAAGTACAGTCGTAAAATGTGTGTATAAAAAGTTTGAACCTCGTCCCATTCATGACACAATAAGGAGCGTCCATATCCACTCGTATCGGCTGTATTACTTAAAAGTATGCATAATACACCCAACATAACATTGTATCTTTAAAGAGGCGCGGTATCTGAGCGGTAAACAGCGCTTGGCTTCTGAACCTGGGGTCCCGGGTTCGAATCCCGGTGAATAATGAGACTTTTATTTCGGGATTCTTGGGCACACCCAGCTTTAATAGGTACCTGACATAAATTGGGGAAAATTAAAGGTAGTTGGTCCTTATTCTGGCTACAATATACCCTCGTTAACCATAGGCCACTGAATCAGATTACCTTTGCATCGTCTGCCCTATAGACCACAAAGTCTGAAGGTGGGAAATTTAGTGTTTTTTTTTCTCAAAAGAAAAACACTTAAAGAGGCCAAAAAAAACAACCCCTCTGATATTCCATCATTGTAATCCTTCTCCAACATTCTTTCATCCGCCTCTGACATTTTTATCAATTCGATCCACCTCTGATATTCAATCTTTGTGATCTGCATCTGACATTCTATCATTGTAATTACCCTATCAATAGCGTAGAGCAACCATGGCGCGAAGGGGTTCGTTGCGCCCAGGCCCACGACCGCTAGGGGGCCCAAACGAAGTTAAGTAAGAGAATCTGTTGACTATAAGAGTTTTAATGCACCACGTTGTTATATTATTTTAATTAAATCCTGTTTATTGTTTTTAAATCCTATTTCTGGTTTTCGAGCAAAATAACAAATAAATGTAAAATTTTATTAGTGTAGTATGTACATCTATGAAAGGGAAGTAACTCTTAGAATGTCAGTACAGCGCTTCATTTAAATATAACATGTTCGATTTTTTATTGAATAATAATATAAATAACGAGACACTATACTTGTAAGCCTACTCATTGTGAGGAATAATATTTTCTCTGTTTTGGTCCAAGTTTTAATTGTTTATTTAATATTACAATGCATATTGACTAGTTGAAATACTTGAATTAGTTGTATGAGTTAACAATAGAATGGCATTTTTTTAATTGTTTTTGAACCTTAGAACTTTATAATGCAAGAATATCATAAGAAAGATTATATTAAATCTTAGAAAGATCACTACTCGAATCACTAATACATAGTCATTAATTTTCTAATTATTTGAAGTAACAACTATTTAAACACGGAAATCAACCTTGTGCTCACAATCAACTTTCTACTCAGTAGAAAGATGCTTTTAAAACACCATCGTCTCTTAACTAGACAAAGCTGAATTGAAACAGGACTATCGCGCTGTGAGAAGTCCTCGGGACCCCATACCTATGACAACCAATGCACATTCAGAATATCTGAAGATTTAGAATGTGACTCGGAGTCCCGAAATGTTACATGGGATTAGACAACACACACAATCCAAGACAGGACATATCCAAAGCTTGAGGACATTGTTCTCTTTTGCCTCGTGAGGAACAGGTGTACCTTGTGTACTGTCTGGTGTAGAAGTTGTTATCATTGACATGTACTCTCTCATTAGATACAGTAGAGCCCAGTTTGGGTTCAGTCACACACAGCTTGTAGGAAGGGGCCTAATTTCGCATTACTGAACCCGGGCCAACGCGCACATTTCTAAGCCACTGTACCCTAAGTCATTCCATCATCATGATCTACCTCTGAATTCTATCACTGTGATTCGCCTCTGGCATTCTATTATTTTGATCCGCTTCTGACATATCTTTGTGATACGCCTCTGACATTCTATCATTATGATCCGCCTCTGACCTATTTAATTATGATCCGTCTCTAAATAATATCAATTTGATCCGCCTCTGACATTATATCATCCGCCTCTGCCATTCTGTGATTCGTCATTGCTAGACAGTATGTTAGGAGTCATATTACCCACCTCAGAGGCTTGCTATGCATGTTTATAGCAGTGTCTAGATAATTGTACTTATGCAGGCGAGCTCAACTATTGTTATGTTATAAATGGCTATATATATATGAAAACAAAAGAGACAAAAAAAAAAAAAACAACGAAATATAAAAAATCATGTCAAAAAAAAAAGCTTAAATATGGAAAAAAAAAACTAGTGACCCAACAAAATAGCGCCGACAAAATAGCGCGAAATTTCCCGACAAAATAGCGCAAGACAAAGTAGCGCGGACTTACATTTGATTCGTATAAAAGAACCGGATTTAAAGTAATTTATTGACATTTGATTTGTATAAAAGAACCGGATTATAAGTAATTTATTACCCTGGGCAGCATTCCTGTTGATGTCTCTATCTTTCTTAAAGTTTGTACGTGCGTATCCATACATATGACAAGTATATTTGTCTGTTCTCAAATTATACTTCAGGAGAGAAAATTAATAGTATAGTCTGAAATTATTCATTTTAGCACAAATTATAATAAGCTAAATGAATATCAATTTGAATAAAAATGTGTTTGCATATTTATATTTCCAAATGTCTAAATTGTTTCCTGCAAAATGACTGAAAAATAATAACATTAAAACAAAAAGAAACAAAAAATATTTTTTCTATTCGTATTTTACTTTTTTTAAAAGTATTTCATTCCAAATGACTGAAATATATTTTTATGCGCTTTTTTGTTAGCGCTTGTCTCTCGGCGCTATTTTTTTTCCGCGCTATTTTGTCGGTGTACCAAAAAAAAAAACAAACCAACAACTCAACACTTACATTTATATCTCTATTTAATGAAGAGGATTGATGTCTAAACAAATAGTTATTAATAATTAATTGACTTTCTGGTTAATTTTTAATTGTTTCATGCCTTTTGGTAAAAGTTAGACTAGTAAAACATGAAGTCATAGAGTCTACTATGTTTGATTCGATCTTTTCTCTAAACTTTTCTAAGATTCCTATTGGAAGCCCTATGCAGCTACTTAGCTTGTGTATGCCCTCTGGCACTGCTGGTAGGGTTACAGATAAAGACAAGTACACATAATATACTTTTATTTTGCTTAAAGTTTAGTCACGATTAGAGTTTGAAGGTACCAAAGGACTATGAAAATGAAAGGGAAAATTGTAAATACTCTAAAAATAACTCACCCATAGTTATAAAACATTTTCCATTGCCCCACTTTGTTCCAGAGAGAGCACTCTCGTTTCTAGGCATCAGTATAAGGTCATTCGGGTCGCTTCCCTTTTGAAAGTATAAGTTAGTCCCAGTACCTTAAAGTTCAAAATCCGATGCTGATCTTCCTTGAGTGCAGATCAAAGCTTAAAAAAATACAATTATAACGATAAAGTACGTTTAATCTATAAAGAAGGGGGACAATTCAGATGTCAACAGTTTCTAACAAAATTCAGTCTTGCTAGCCCCAGGAGTGAGTCGTTCACTGTCTTATCCCATAATTCCTTATTCCGTCCAAAATATTATATTTCAAGTCGAGTCGCTCAAAGGAAATCCACGGGCAACATTACTCCCCATTTTATACCTATAAATATAAAAAATGAATATCAAAGTTTGAATTACAAGATCTGTTCCCTCATAAAAATGTGAATGTGTTTATTTTTTTTAGAGACAAACAGATTAGAGCTGGAAAAGAAAAAACAGGCATGTATCTCTAAAGAACATTTTAGAATGAATGAAAAACAGAAAAAGAGAGGATTTACGGTAATGACTACAAAAGTTGATTGGAAATGCCACTTTGACAGGAATAAGTTAATAGACTCGAAAGTAAAAAAATATGAGGTTGTTTGTTATTTTAATTGTTTCGAATGTTCTTTCAGAGTTAAAGATAATATACCTCCTAGTCTGAAAGTTCCGCAGAAAGACGGAGGATGGCAGCGGGAAGGGTGTGAACCCAGGACCAGGACGACTGAACGACAGTCCAGCGCGCATACTGCTCGACGAGGTAACCATACTTACTGTAGGCATGTGTAAGGAAAAATGTGGCCAATGTTTTACATGTTTCCGATGTTCTTTCAGAGTTGAATTAAAATTTAAAATGTATGTATTAAAAATGTAAATTTCATTTGCTAACAATGTGTCATCTATATTAACTACTTTGTTCTGATCACTCAATCATACATCTCATCATCTCATCTCATCACAGCCTGAGGTCCCTACTGGGGCATAGGCCGCCAACCAGCTTTCTCCAGGCATCTCGAGTCTCTCCAACTGTCTCTGTGGCATTTTACGTCTCTAGAGACGATCTTTTCCCCTTGCAACTGTCCCCATTTAAAACTTCCAGCTGGAAGGCTATCCTCTCCCAGGTCCGTGACTTCTGTTGATTTGCTGTTTGGTGTTTCTGTAGCTAGTGTTTTTTTCTACAGGGTAGGGTAGCTAGCCCTACGCCCAACCCTCCTCCTTTTTCCGGGCTTGGGACCGGCATATGACGGAGTTCGGCATATGGCGAAGTTAAATCATACAAACTATCCACTCATAATAATGACTATTTCTTCAACTTGCCATGCGATATAGAATAAGACAATGTAATCTATTCTTTCTTCACTTAAACCTAGGACAATTAAGCTATTTTGAAGATTTATTTTTCCAATTTATATCAAATATGTATTTAAAAGACTACATATTAATAGTTCCTTCAGCTTAGACTCTTATTAACCCTTTTGTTCCTGCTTAACTTCTTTAGGTTAATGATAATGTGTAGAACAATTTTAAATGACTAGATCTAGATCTAGCAATGAATATAAGGACCTATTAAAAGTATAAGTGTATATGCATTTTGTTTTGGGCGGTGTACAGGGGCGGACTGGGTATCAAAATCGGACCAGGTATGTCTATACTATCCGGTCCTAAAATTACAGGCCATATCCTCAAAATCATTCATATTGTTTCATATTGTGACGAAAACTGGCTTTAAGTAACTTAGTGCCTGCTTGGTTAACTTAACGATAAGAAAGATTTAATTCATGATTTCAATAACTAATTCGAATTACTAAATGACTCTTGAAATGGAATCTTTTATAACGTGATAAAGCAGGTTACCATTTAGGCCTATATTAAAGTCGAAGAAGGACGTTTTGGCGCCGCCGTTTTGGCGCGAAGGTCGTTTTGGCGCCGCAGTTTTGGCGATAGGGACGTTTTGGCGCGAAGTACATTATGTACGTTTTATGTATTATTTCTTAAAAAAGAATTATTCTTATCTATGTTTTGCAAGAGTGTTTGTGTTAAGACATAATTTCTAGTCAAAATTATTAAGTTATCAAGACTTTTTTCGTTGGAGCGGGGGGAGGGGTAGAATATATATTTTGTTTGTCTCGGTATAAAATAGTAAAAAAAGCTGTTTGTTATACATTTTTAAACACATATTTAAGCGAAAATAATTAGTAGCTCTCGTACATTATATATGTTATTTGAGCAATTATATTTATATCTGTTCCTAAAATTTTTTTATGTGAGCTATAACAAGTCCATTAATCAATGTGTCTTATCATTTATTAAAGCTTTTTTTCTAAGATATTACTTTAAAATTAAAAACAAAAAAAAACAAAAACCAAATGAAACAATGATAGACAAAAAATGAAGCAATTATTTGTTTACATGAACATTGGTTTATTTAATGACTTACGCGTGAGAGAGGGAAGGGGTGAAGAAAACAGTATACACAAGGAGTGAAATGTGAGCGGGAGGAGAAGGGGGATAGGTGTCACATGCAATGACCAGTCCCAATGACGCCAATGACTAGTGCGCGGTGCTAGTCTTATGTTCATTTGTTTAACTACACCTGCGTCAATGCGAGATGTGTCAACTAAATCACCCCTACCCAATTTCTCAAAATATATCATTTCGAAGTATCTTAGTGTCATGAATTTGTAATTATTGTTACCCCTAGTATCTTTTCGCATTTGTGGATTCACGTTAGAGTTTGTACTGACCACATTCCGTGTCCTTATTTTACTATGTGTGGAGTTATTGTCATCATTCTGCGTAATAAAGCTTTATATGTCAATATGCTTTTTTAGCGGCCCCCGTAAGGGAAAAAGCCGCTATTAGGTTTGTGCTAAATGTCCGTCTGTCCGTCTGTCACACTCAGGGCGCCAAAACTAGAAGAGATACGAAAAATATTTTTCACCACTAAATGCGGCTTGAAAAGTTTAGGTGCAACGGCTACTTTTAGTTTTCTAAAAGCAAACCGTTTAATTTATAAAATTAATTATGCAAGCAATTTTTTAATAACAAAACACCAATTCTAAAACAATTACGTAAATGTAAGGGAGGAAATGTTACTATAAGAAATGCTCTACACATGTAGATATCACACACATTTTTTTAAATGAACTTTTAGCAGCGACTTTCGTGTACTAGCGTAAAGCCCGGCAATGACATGATTGATTCTAAACTAATTTCTTAAAATGTTTTAAAAATCAGATTAAAAAAAAATTGTTTAGTGCCCCCATTAGAATGAAGGAAGCATATTTTTGTGCGTTTTGTCTGTTGGTTGGTCTGTCCGTCACGGTTAGATTTAAAAAAACACCAAAGGCTTTTGAAAATATGATTTAACCTTTACTGTTCTTTCAGAAATATTGCGATAGTTTAAGGATGGGAGCATACAGGAATTGAGCCAGGGATCAACGATAAATCCGAACTAAAGTCTAGTGCGCAAACATCAAGATAAGGCAGGTTTATACCTTGCTCGCCATCCTCCGTCGTCCAGCGAGAGGTTAATTATTTTCAACTTAGAAGGAACATCTGAAACATCTTGCGAATAGGCGGATCTGACAGGGATCCGACTCTGACGGGGACCGCCTCTGAGTTTGTGTATCACACAAACTCTCTTTGTAATCTTGTTTGTTATATTAAAGTGTGGCACTTAGCTAGTAATTATTCAGTACTAATTTCAAATAAACAAATATGTCTTTTAGAAAGACGTAGAAAAATGTCATCCAGTACGATTAGCAGAACTCACATAAAAAAAAAGGAAGAGGATAGCATGTCATTACCATTCAGGAATCTGACTTGTTAAAGGCGAACATTCATAAAGAAGCAAAACCTTTATATGATAAATAAAAAAACCGCTGGACGGTGTTAGAATTCCTACTATACATACAATATTATGGTACAGTGAAATAAACAGTTATAAAAGCTACGTGCTATATAAATTATCGTCAAATTACATCTCGCGCCAAAACGTCCCTATCGCCAAAACGGCTGTCGCCAAAACGTCTCGGGCCAAAACGGCGTCGCCAAAACGTCACGTACCGATTAAAGTAACCAAAATCAAAATCTGGCCAGGGCATTTCCATATAAGCCGGCTCAAAAATAGCATGTCCAATTATATGTGTAAATAATATGTTTATAAAGTTTGATAATGCATCGGAGACTGGGTGTAGCCTATGCTTGCGTAGGATTACGTAATGTATCCTATACTCTTAAGCGAGCAATTCTTGTATATATATATATTTATTTATAAATTTTATTTCAAAAACGGCTCTAACGATTTTCTTTAAAATTTCAAGGTGTGTGCGTATTAGTGAGAAAAAAAATCTGAACTCATTGGCCACATCGGGAAAACTCGAGTTCGACCGTTATTTCGATATGAAAATGTCTCAATTTAATTTAGGTCAGAATAATTTATGAATGAAATGGAAAATTTATGAATGAAAGTTTTCCATGACGTAAACGGGAAAAACGCTGCTTACGTCACTAGGCTTACCGTAAACAAGAACGAGTTTTAAAGTATCAATGGACCTAATTAAACATTTGCGCACCATCTTATTGAAGATTGATTTATTATAGAACTATGGAAGGAAAGTAATGAAATTAAATGTACCGATGTATGATTAGTTATTGCGTTTTAAGTGCTTAATAAATTGTTTACACTTTAATTGCGTAGAGCGGTGTAGGTTCCTCATTAATCTTCGGATTTGATGTCAAGCCTTATTATAATTATAATTTTGCTGGTATAATTATGACCATGTGTTCATGGTCTAATGTCCCGTACCAAAACAAAGGAAATGGTGATTACACAGCTGCTCTACTGCTCCTTACTTTCTCACACTGAACAAGATATCTAAACTTGGGGTTACCGTTAGGGCGTGGTGACGAAAGGCCCAGGAGATATATGAATGGAGGGATGTGTAAGAGCAGGCCATATCTTTCCATGGGCTGTAGCACCAGTAGCAGTTGTATATTACCTTTCTTAGTATATAAATTATTTAACCGAGCAAGGCTCGGTCACCTGATATTTTTAATTATACATGTATGTAGACTGAAAACTACAATAGAAGCCTTAATGAGTTTGAAATGAATACCAATATATTGCTATATCTCTGCTCCTACATAGAAGCATTGGTTGCGCACCAGGGCACTGTTAACTCTTTCTTTCCTAATTGACGATACCAGCGTTGATTCCACCAGAATGTGGTAAATAATTACGGAGAGAAAGAGTTAAAGATAAGTGAGTGCGAAACAAATATAAAGATTCTGACACTCGATTCTGGTCGCAATTATATCTGTCGATTTGGTACCGACCTACCGGACATTTCCCCGATATAGCCAGTCCTCCAATGGGTGTATAACGCGGTTGTGAAAAAAAAGAATAAAAATAATCAGTGCAATCAGTGCAATCATTATATGTTTTACATTTTAAAGCCACCATTATTTGGACAGAGCATCGCATGAGGTTTGTGGGACATGTTAGATAGATAGATAGATAGATAGATAGATAGATCTTCAAGATAGATAGATAGGTAGGTAGATAGATAGATAGATAGATAGATAGATAGATCTACAAGATAGATAGATAGATAGATAGATAGATAGATAGATAGATAGATAGATAGA
>JADKLZ010005465.1:3252964-3265023 GCA_021533235.1 Biomphalaria straminea | reverse complement strand
ACACCAATTACCCCCCTTCCATCTGTGCCACCACCAGGTTTATAACAATAATAATAATAATAATTTTATTTATAAAGCGCTGTTAACAAACAAAAATGTAGGCTCAAGGCGCTGTAAAGACATTACAAACACAAACACGAGACATGACAAACTAATCTAAAAAAGTTCTAAACAGATAGGTCTTGATGTTCTTCTTAAAGGTGGTGTAGCAAGTTTTAATTAGGAGTTGACTTCACGAGTTATTAATATATATTTGTGGTTATTGATCTTGTAACATTATTGTCATTAGTTAAATTTATAGACGTACACATTCAAAGTACACAAATAATTATGCAGACACTGCTGTGTGGGCGACATCGTTCCGACCATAACCAATGCCCAGGCTTACATCTCGCGGTTCAAGATGAACCATAGTCGTTTCACGACAAAGATAGAGGCACATTCCTCGTTCCATATGCTAGGACAAATTTGTACAAATGCTCTTTCTTCCCTAGCGCTATTTGTGGGAAGCGTGGTCGAGAGGCTAAGTGCGGCTTGAGCTTGGCTTGGCTTGGCTACCTAGAAGGGGGCTCGAGGTTCGACACCCGACTCGGGCAGAGTTGTGTTTACTGAGCGCCCAAAGGCAGCACGGGAAACCAACTCCTAGATACCCCCTCCCCCCCACTGGTCCACAAATGAGATTGGACCAAAGCGCTCTGTTTATGCTATAAGCATGAAAGTAGCGCTATATAAAAGCTATAATAATAATAATAATAATAATAATAATAATAATAATAAAAAGATAGAGGCACATTCCTCGTTCCATATGCTAGGACAAATTTGTACAAAGGCTCTTTCTTCCCTAGTGCTATTAGAGCATGGAATGGGTTGCCTGATCTAGCAAGGAAAACCAGTGAGTTTAGGTTATTGGTAAATATGCACGACTAAATGCATGTCTATCTGAGTATTTTATTACATTTTGTTTTTGTATTTGAAGAATACGGTTCAAACGTTTATGTATAATTGCAACATTTAATTTTAAGTCTTCTATCCCGAAGGCTTTCTAAATTTTGTGATTTTACTAAAGGTGTTACTCTAGTCATATGTGATCATTCGTGTGTGATTAATCTGACTGCTTTATAATGAGTCTGGATAATGGACAGGAGTATGTCTTCATATTTACAAAAGGTAGCTGCTAGCGGGGAAGAAACTTTGCTGAGTGCGAACAGTAACAGCTCCTTAGTGACAACTTTCGAGGCAAGAATGATAAAAAAAATATTTAAAAAAAAAGACTACGACTGCTTTATTGATCCTTATGGACATTTGTTGTGATTACAAGGACTCTTTTCTCATATAAAGACAACACAGCAGAAACATGCACATAAATACAACAGACACAGCGTAAAGAGCTCATTCAGCGACTACACACAGATATCTTAATTCTTTTTATGTTCCCTGATCAACGAGTGGCGTTGATAAAGTCTAACCGAATAAGATTTGAACAAATTTTTGTACCGCTCTGTTCTCTTCTTGGTTGACAGTAGTTGCCAACTAGGTTAGGTTTCATCATTTGCACTATAATATTATTGAATAGCTAATGTTGTTACGTAGGCAGATAGAAAATACAATATAAAATTAATACTTAATCTTATTGAGGAAATGACTAAAAAATACATTTTTTTCATCTTTCTTGATGAAAGGGGGACAACCGAGATTAAAGTGATCTTTCTGTCAGATTTTGTTTTATTCGTTTACGCCCCTTTCTACACTCTCATCCACTTAGCTTGCAAACTTCATAGGCTCGAATGGTACAAATCGTCCGGTACAAACCGGACGATTATTTCGGATTGTACTCTTACACAATTTTTCCTTGAAATATGTTCTTTATGTAAATATTACTGCATAAAACCTGTAGTGTGGTCAGATCGCGAAATGGCCGCCTATTTCACGGGAGGCGTGGCCGAGAGTCAAAGTTCGCTTGAACTTTGCTTAACTTGGCTACCTATGAAGGGGACTCGAGGTTCGATTGCGTTGAGCATGCTATAAGCTTGCATGCGCTGCTAAAGAGGAGGGGGCTTGACCTCTTTCGGGGGGGCTTGACCTCTTTGGGGGGGGCTTGACCTCTTTCGGGGGGGGCTTAACCCCTTTGGGGGGGGGGGGGGCTGCATTTTGAGTAATATTCAATGTGAAAAATACTCATTTTGAAATTTCTGCCCTCACTCTCCCCCCACCCCCCACCCTAGCTACGCCACTGGACCAATATCCATATAATTTTAAATAAAACATGTTTTTGGCTGGCTGGTTGGCAGACTGTTAAGAATACAAGAAGACTAGACTTTCCAGTGACCAGATTTTCAGTTGATTTCTTGAAGAGAAATGTCCTACTTCTGCGATCCAATGTGACTCCTTTATATTATTCTCACCGCGGGTTTATTATTATTATGTTTTTATGCGGCGTTTGATTTTTTGAGACTTAATGTTTAAGACACTAGACACATTATACATAATCGTTTATTATCTTTTATAAAATGATTCATATCGTTTTATTTTTATCTTATTTTT
The DNA here is from genome assembly GCA_021533235.1 of Biomphalaria straminea. NCBI lineage: Eukaryota > Metazoa > Mollusca > Gastropoda > Planorbidae > Biomphalaria > Biomphalaria straminea. The sequence continues at coordinate 3,262,482 of JADKLZ010005465.1, read as the reverse complement.
ATGTTATATAGATATTACTATTAAAAAATACATGATTACGACTATTACGTCATGAATCAGGTCATGCATGTTGACCAATGACCTAAATTCTGCTAAGTCACTGTTTTTCCTGGCTGGCTCAGGCAACCCATTCCATGCTTTGAAGATGAAGGAACATTTGTACAAATTTGTCCTAGCATATGGAGCGAGGAATGTGCCTTTATCTTTTATGTGTGTTCATATTAACTTCATATGTGTATTTGCTAGGAAGAACAGTGTTCAATAACAGCTAATATTTACACATGTTATGACGGCAAGGGCGTGGCTAGGAATTTTCCATCGTTTTCGGGCCTGGTGGGCTTGACCTCTGTGGGGGCCTGCAGTTTTCGTAACATTTATTTTTAATTTTAAAAAACACTCATTCGGGGGCTTCCCTCTAGTGGGGCCCGGGGGATTTTATAATTCTCCCACTCCGCCCCCCACCTCCTATCTACGCCACTGTATTATGGTAAAACTAAAGTTTCCCATATATACGCCTTAATTTCTACTACATAGTATTTAATCATAGAGATCCTTATGTCTTGGAAGACTTTGAATGCGTTCTTAAAGGAAAAAGTACAACTAAAGAGAAATGATTCCTCGCGTACTTTATAAATAACATTTAAAGTTTTTTAGTGGTTCATCAAATTATGAATAAACATGACACTTTTCATATGATGATAGTAGCACAAAGTAAAGTACAATGTTATTGAGAAAAAAAATGAGAAGAAAATATGGTTTACAACTCTTTTTATGTTTCTTTAGTTCAATGGCTGCTGTTTCGAAACTCTTTCTACCTTTCTACCTTATGTAGGCCTATTACTGTCGTTGCATTTTTAGATAGGGATAGATGCAATTTAAATTAGGATCTTCGTTTATCTTTAGAAGAATCCTCGGGCTCCAATATGTGTTGATACCAAATATATTACTGTTTGTGGTGGCTATTATGGATAGGAATGTAGACGGGCTCTAAGCAGGGGCGGGCTGGGTATCGAAATCGGCCCGGGCATGACCATATAAGCCGTCCCACAAATGGCAGGTCATATTATGGGAGTAGTGATTGTCACATATGCATATCCAGGTTTATCTGTGTATTTCATATTTAGTAAGAACATGTGTGCAAATATAAATCTGGGTTTTTAACTGTACCTCGGGATTTACCCGGCACCTATTTATAGCTTGTCGGCAGACATCATGATTCAAATCTATTGGTTGGTTTGAATAAAAAGACATTTTGAAAGGAGGGGCAAAAAGTGTGCGCCAAGGCAGTCCGGGCTTAGAATCTGGCTAGATGAGTCGCATTGTTAGATCTAATATGTTTATTTAAGAAAAAGTATGTCTATGTGGACTCTGAAATTTATTAATATTATTTGTACATAGCTGTACTTATGTTGAGTTTAAATAAAAGTTCCAGTGTTTCTTTATCACGACATTTACTCAGTTGAATCATAGATCGTCATTGTTCAATATTATTATATTCAAAGTACAATCCCCGGCGGCACAAGACTTCTCTCCTAACAGCTAGTGACATCTAACAACACCACAAGAACAGATCGTGACATCTAGCACCTAGAGAGAGACTTGTGACAGTGTTATTTTTTTTTTTTGCTGGGGAGGGGGAATTTTGTTCCGCACATATATTTTTATATGAGTGTCTGTGAACGTATGTACGTTATTAATCTTCATTACATACTGATCTTTTACTATTTCGTCCGTTTTTTTTTACCCTAGATTACCCTAAAATAGGCACTTCCTTTGGAAAGGCAGTAGACACTTCGCCCTTTGACAGCTAGGGGGTCTGGGGCAGGAGCGTAGCTATGAATTTTCCATCGTTTGGGGGCCCGGGAACCTTGACCTATTTGGGAGCTCTGCATTTTGCGTAATATTTGATTGTTAATGTAAAAAAAAAACGCTCATTTAGGGGCCCTCCCTCAGGTGGGGGTCAGTGGGAATTTTCAAATTCTCCCCCCTCCTCCCCCCACCATTGCTACGCCACCCCGGATCTAAACATTATTTAACATTATTTAAAGCTTAAGAAATGCATATTCTGAGGTATCTATAGAGCTCTATCTTGCTACTCTTCTTCTTAAAAATTAATAACCAAATGTGCTGGAGTCCAGCGACTGGTAGGTAGAACAATGGTAGCTATTGTTTTCCTATTTCTTTTTTATTGGAGGCGGGCGGGGGGGGGGGCAAACCGCAAATCCCCATTGGCTACGCTCATGAAATTTAATAAAGAAGGTGTGGCACCTCAAAACCCCCATTGGCTACGCTCATGAAACTTAATAAAGAAGGTGTGGTACCTCAAAAACCCCATTGGCTACGCTCATGAAACTTAATAAAGAAGGTGTGGTACCTCAAAACCCCCATTGGCTACGCTCATGAAACTTAATAAAGAAGGTGTGGTACCTCAAAACCCCCATTGGCTACGCTCATGAAACTTAATAAAGAAGGTGTGGTACCTCAAAACCCCCATTGGCTACGCTCATGAAACTTAATAAATAAGGTGTGGTACCTCAAAACCCCCATTGGCTACGCTCATGAAACTTACTAAAGAAGGTGTGGTACCTCAAAACCCCTACTGGCTGCGATAATGGAATTTCTGTCGTTTTAGTTGTTTGTTTTTGTTTTAATGAAAAGGTGGGGTTTTAACCTGAATTTGACCATGAGGTCTGGGGCAAGTGAAGATTTGAAACTCACCCCCATCACACACACACACTGGCTACATCTATGTGTCATATTATATGCGTAAGCCTATAAAATTTGATTACGCATCAAAAACTGGATACATGCTTGCCTAGGATTACGTAATATATTTTATTTATACATGTATGTTATCTGAACACTATTTACGATACAATAGCAGCATTAATGAGTTTGAAATGAATAAATTATTAAATGTTTTGGAAACTAAAGTCAAGTTCCAGTTAGAGCTTGGTGGACTTAGAGGGCGCCCTAAAATCCCAGTCTTCACTAAGATTTGAACTCAGAAGCCGATGATTTGAAACCAAGCGCTTAAACACTCTTCCACTGCGTCCCCAATTGACTGTTTGGATTATGCAAATTGACAAATCAAAAAAAAAAAAATGTATGATTGTGATACTTGCTATGGTCGTTCCATCATGGTTGAAGATGTAAGATTGTAGTCTAGGCGAACTGAAGTTGGTGCCGCACAATTAGGGCAGCAGTCCAGCACGTATACCTAAGTCAATCTAGTCATGCATGCTAATTAATGACTTAAATTCTTCCAAGTCGTTGGTTTTGTTGGCTGACTCAAGCAACCCATTCCACGCTCTAATGGCACTAGGGAAGATTAAATATTTGTAAAGAGCTATCCTAGCATATGAAACAAGGAATGTGCCGTTACGATTTAGATGTCTGACTTTTTGTAGAAAGGGGAGCTGTGCGTATAGAATTAACCCTTAAAGTGCTGAGCTGTTTTACAATGAGTACATACAAAATGGAATTACAATTCTGATGCTTAGAGGTTATTATGTTGAATGTGTTATAAGAGTTAAATGTTCATATTTTGTATTCTTTGACTAGTAACTTGTTTAGGCGTAACTCATTTGGGGATATAGTACAGCTATAATTTATTTTTACAACGAAAACATAGTTAATCAAAGTAAAATAACAACTTGAAGTTTAACTGTATAAAAAGTATTTATTTAAGTGTAGAAATTAACAAGAAGTTATAACCAACAACAAAGTTAGTGCATATAAAGATAACATTCAGCTCTCATGGTTCACAATGTCCAGACCAAACAGTACAATGTATTGATAATAGTTAGATCATCTATTTCGATCTTTTATGAATGAACAAACATTTAAACGTTTTCGTTTATTTTCTTCTGTACTATCTATCTCTCAAGAGGGCCGGCCTTAGATAATTGGAGACCCTATTCGAAGTGAATTTGGCGTCCCCTAAACAAAAAAATTATTTGAAATAAATTGTAGAGTCGTTTGCTAAGCCCCCTGCCAATCGGAAGTCCCAGGTGGCCACTTAGTTTGTCCATGCCTAAGGTGACCCCGGCTCTCATTCATAACAGATTCTTGTTTCTTGGGTATGCGTTTCTTGAATAACTTTATTTGTTCAGTAGGGATCCGTTACTGAACTATTAAATGTGATAAGTATAAATTATTTTTATTAGGCTAAACGAAAAACAAAAAGGTGTTAGCTTAGACAAGATTGGAACTGTGCACCTCAAAACACTCCGCATAAAGTGACATATTTGACAAGAAAGATGAAAAAATTTCTAGTGGGGAGGATACTCAACTGGTCATCTAAGTGAGCGTCTGATCTCAGATAATAGCAAAGCTGGCAAAAAGAATGCTGTCCAGGCATTCTTATAAGCTACTTCTGGTTTGTATAGATTTACATTACGGATATTAGAACATAATCAGGACCAGATTTTAAAAGAGTAAGTCTTAATCCAATATCTATTTCTTTATTTAATTTTTTAAATTTATTTGTTTATTTACTTTTATTTAGAAATGAAGACAAGTTATGCTGGAATGTCATGAGGGCTGAAACATTGAATATATCAAAGGTGGGAAACTTGACTTTGGCGCTTTAAAAACTGGATGTATCTGTACAAAAATAAGTATGCATAATATATTGTCAAGTAAGATGGCATTGTCTTTAGTTACAGGGACATCTGAAGTATCTTTGATTTCCTGTGTAGGATTTTGGCAGCGGGACTCTGTAGACAAGAACAAGAATAAAAATGTCAATGCTATACAATAATGATGGATTAATACTTGTAGAAACTACAAATAGAATTAATATAATTTATATAAAACGGGATCACGTGACTGGTGGACAGTGAATACAGGAAGATGGACACTACACAATACCTGAACCTGCACTTTATCCAGGGATTCGAAGGCTACCCTGATAACACCATGCAGGATATACACATTTTTGAAGTCCTGAGCTGAACATTTAGGCAGATTTTTAAAGACTTAAAGAAAATGGAATTATTTAACGCTACGGTAACGACACATTTGATCACATGTCCATTATTTATTATGAATGTCCATCTCATTATAGTACTTGTCAAAGCTACCTCCTTCGAGTTAATATATAATGTAATATTACTTTTTACAAGACACCTGGAGAATGCAATTCTGTTATCAGAATTCATGAAAACTCGCCCCTCCCTTTTTTTCACTTTAATTTTATTTGACCAGCGCTCTTCTTAATGTGCACACAAAAAATATTGTTATGACCGCGCCATGCGCATCGCAAGTTTGGCTAGCGCACCTCTAGTGAACAGACTATAACAGGATGTTTACAGAGAGTAACGATTTCCGCCCAAAGCTAGAAAGTGGAAATAGAGACGATGTAGTTTAAAGAAGATGTTATTTGTGTAACTGTGATGTCTTATAAATAAACATATGTCTCGTTGAGTTTGCCTTGTCACTTGAATTATTACAATATTTTCTAGACGCCAGAAATTTTTTTTTCTGTAACTGAGAAGAGAAGAAACAGTTGTCCCCTAATCCTGCTGTAGAGATTCATAGCTCCCTAAATCTCTTTTTTTGGTTGGGTCGGGAGTAGGAACTTACTGTTGTTTCACTATTAACTATAGAGCTACATTTTCGTAGTGCATAGATGAAGTTATCTGTGAAACACTATTTTCAAATTTTTAAAAGAGCTATGAACATTGATACTGACCATTGGGAAGAAATAGCCCTAGACTGCACCATGTGGAGAGAGATGGTGACCAAGAAAGCTATGGACAGCGAAAAAAAAAAACATGGGCCACATTTGTGGAAGAAAAGCGTGCCATACGAAAAATGGCCGGCTCCTCTACCACCAAAGTGAAACCCACCATAACCTGCAGTGGCGTAGCTAGGGTGGGAGAGAATTTCAAAATCCCCCCTGGGCCCCCAAATGGGTGTTTTTTACATTGAAAATGTAATATTTAGCAACTGCAAAGGCCCCCGAAGAGGTTAAGCCCCCATCCCCCGGGCCCCCAAACAATTGGAAATTTCTAGCTACCCCCTTGTAAACCTGCGATAAATGTGGACAGGAGTGTCTCTCCAAAATAGGACTCCACATTCACATGAAAAATTGTTTTGTATAATATATACGAAAAAAAAAAGAAAAAAAATATTTTAGTACATTAAACAAAAACTAAATCTCCCGTTCCCCTTGTATCGATCCCAAAGATCCCAAGAGCTGGGTAGGTGGGGAGGGGGGATGAATACAATTTGTATTCGCCAAGAGGTGGGGGCACGCAGGTTCAAAGTTTGAGAAACTGATGTAATATACTTTTGATATCTTGCAGAGCTTGCCACTTACTTTTGAGTCTTGGTCAAGACGAAATATTGTCTTTGGTCCTCTGGAGTTGAGGAGAGTTGGCTTACTTCTGTAAAACTGACTTTAATAGTGTCACATGTCACCACAGCGCTGTAAACTGGTGGATTCTAAGATCAAAGAAAACAGACTTCTTTAAGTTAGGACTTCATCTATTATGAATTTACCGTCGAAAATGAAGGGAGCAGATGCAACTTAATGGTACTAAAATATAGGGAGCATATGCAAGTTGATGGTACTCAAACATAGGAAACATATGCAAGTTGACGGTACTCAAATATCGGGAACATATGCAAGTTGATGGTACTCAAATATCGGGAACATATGCAAGTTGATGGTACTCAAATATAGGGAACATATGCAAGTTGATGTTACTGAAATATAGGGAACATATGCAAGTTGATGGGACTAGGTCACAGATTGTCTTGTTCTTCAAAAAGTACAATGGATGTAGCGGCTAAGTGGTAAAGCAGTTGGCTTCCTAGGTGTCCGGATTCAAACGTCCATGAAGATAAATGGCTACATGGCATTAATTGGGAAATGTAAATGCCGCTCGATTTTTGTGCAGGAGCTAAAACACCCTTGTTAACAGTCGGCCAGACAACCTTTTAATCATCTGACCCATAGATCGCAACTTTTAAAGGCATATACTGCTTTTATCCTGTAGGAAGTTAACATTTGGTCGAAAGGTGGATTTCAGGTGAAAAATTTGTATATGTGTGGTTTTGATAGGTAAGGCCTGGAAATAATTGTAAATTATGGCATTCAATATTAAATTAGGTTGTAAAGATATGAATAAATCATACTTTATGATCTTTTTCATTTACTATTAAAATATATTATAGAATTAAAAAAATAATAGTGTTCCGAATGTGAATGTTAAAAATACCTTACTTTTATTGCATTGTCATCAACTACTAAAGAGCAAAATATAATAACTACACAATGTAATAAACTGATAGCCAATTTTTTATTGACCACTCCAAACAGGTAAATGTACATATTTATTCGATACTAATTAAGCTTACTTTTTTTTTTATTCAGATTATATATTCGTTTACAGTAACACACAAGACAAACAGGTTAACCTATCCACGTCCAGACCATATAATACTGTTGGGCGGTGAAGGTTATTGAGGTGTTGTATATAGTTCAAGATTAAATACACTGTTCATTGTAATATACCTGCTGGAGTTCATAAATTATAGAGTCATAGTTGCAGATATAGGAGCATTAGCGAAACAAGAACAGTTTTTCATGTTCTTTTTGTTTATAGCTTTCACTGATTGTGTTGATGTGTGTACCAGTTGACAGATCAGGCATTCCCATCCCAACCCTACAATACTGTTGAGTAGTGAAGGTTAATGAGAAGTTGTGAAAAGTTCATATTCACATACATTGTTTATTGTAGTATATCCGCTGGAGTTCATCAATTATAACTTCATAATTTGTTTTTTAAACTCATTTTCTCACAATTAAGGTTAACTTTTTTTTTTTTTTTTTCATGTTGTTTATTCAGATTATAATTAAGGTTAACACGTATTTCAAAATTTCAACAAGATAGGCAATCAGAATAACGCGCACTTATTTCTTTTAAGTATGTACATTAATTTACTATTTGTTTGGTAAATAATATTGTGCATAATTTATGTAATAGGAATAAAAACTTTTCTGCACTTAACCCAAGTTTACTTTACTTTCTTTGAACTAAATGAAGCTTAAATTTGTAACAGACTAAAAATAAACACATCTCAAGAATTAAACTAAATATAATGATAACAACTATTCACACATGGTTGACAAGATGAAAAATATATTCACCCTCTTGTCTTTAGAGCAGTATGGCCATGTGACGAAATTAAAAGCCTTATTAAGAGTTGTGGACGGCTGGACTACTCTATCACAGTCGTGTGTGTAGTCCAAGTCAGTAGGTAATAAACAATCAAGTTGAGACTTGTCAAAACTCTTGTTACTGTAAACATTCAAATATATTGAAGATGTAAAAAAAAATTAATAAGATCTTACGTAACAATACAGTTTATAACTTAGATGCATTTTGAAAGTGAATCTAAGAATTTATTGTAGAGTACAGTTCACTGGCGGATCCAGAACTTTGGAGTGGGGGGGGCGATTTTTTTCCAAACCCTAACCCTAACGCCCAGTAAACCCTAACCCTATGCATAAACGTGTGTAAAGCATATATATATAAAAAGAAGTGTTTTTTAACCTTCGAGGAAAAAAAAGAAAACAAAAAACAGTCATGTTGAGGCAAGCTGAGGGACTGAGGGAGGGCTGTAAGCTTCGCCAGTGTGATTCGGGGCGAAGCGTTTTCTTGCGTATTTTTCACTGCAGAAAGGCATTCTCATGATATCTACAGCTCAATATCCATCAGTAGATTTCGGGGCGAAGCCCCGACGCCAAAAGCGTTTTTTGCATTCATCACTGCAGAAACGCATTCTCCTGACATCTACAGCTCATTATCAATCAGTAGATTTCGGGGCGAAGCCCCGACGCCAAAAGCGTTTTTTGCATTTGTCAGTGCAGAAAGGCATTATCCTGACATCTAAAGCTAATTATATATCAGTAGATTTCGGGGCGAAGCCCCGAGGCTAAAGCTTTTTTTTTGCAAACTTCACTGCGTAAACGCATTCTTCTGACAACTACAACTCATTATTTATCAATGGGGTTCAAAAGCGTTTTCTTGCATTCCTCACTGAAAAAAACGCATTCTCCTGACATATACAGCTCATTATTCATCAGTAGATTCGGGGCGAAGCCCCGACGCTGGAAGCGTTTTCTTGCATTTTTTTCACTGCAGAAACGCATTCTCCTGACATCTACAGCTCATTATCCATCAGTAGATTTCGGGGCAAAGCCCCGAGGATAAAGCCATTTTTACAAACTTCCCGACCTCACCATATCGGCCATCATACTAAAAGGGGGGGGAGCGAAATAATCTAAGAATATGTAGAAATATAAATAATTAGTATATATTATTAACACAAGTAATAAGTTCGTATACCAATTGTGTGAATTGTAAATTAAAATTAGTCCGCCCCCCACAGCAAATCGGACCGCCCCCCACTCGAAAGCTTACGGGGGGGGGGCGGCGGAATTGATGTCATCGCCCCCTCCCGACCCCACCATATCGGCCAACATACTAGAGGGGGGGCGG
>JADKLZ010005465.1:3228304-3242920 GCA_021533235.1 Biomphalaria straminea | reverse complement strand
ATCTAGGCAACGTCAGAAGCAGAAAGTGATCTAGGCAACGTCAGAAGAAAAAAATGATCTAGGCAACGTCAGAAGAAGAAAATGGTATAAAAGGTCAAAAGTTCAAACACACAACAAGTAAGCAAAGTAAGCAACAAGTAATTGGGAAGATCCCAAGCAGCAGCACGCGTTGTGAAGGGAAATTGGTGCATCCCAATCCGCACTATTTTGTGAATGAAAGTGATGTTTATATAATTATCTCTTCTTCTCAATTTTTGTCACAATATTAAAAGTATTTCCAGATTATTGTGTCGTAAGACTATTGAATCTAGAACAACAATACACAGATGGAGTCTGCTCTCAGGTTTCACTTTAGAAAGTACTTTAATTAATATCACAAATTACGCACATTCGTTCATTAGACATGATTACGAAAGGTAAATCATCTCTCTAGATCTAGATCTAGATCTAAAACTCGAATTCAACTCTTCGCAGCGATAGTTTTATGCTTTAGCACATGAACATACTAATTATAGTCCATTTAATCAAATTAACATTCAAATTTGTTTTTCTAAAGCATTGTTACATGTGCAGCTATATTCTTAATATCGCGTAAATTAAGGTCAATTAGCCATTTTTTTAGCTCCATTCATAGTATTTTTCATTCATGAATTCACGCATTCGCTTTACTTATAACAAGCAAATGGGAAGATCCCATGGCGCAGCATGGTGTGAATGGGAAATAATATATCCAAATCCGCACCATTTTCATTCACAAAATAGCATAGCATTTTTTTTTTACTTTAAAAAGATTTTAATAATGTCCGGAAATTTCCAGGACTTTTTCGACCGGCGGCATAGCATTTAATAACATTTCAGGAGATTTCCAGGGGGCTCCTGGTAAATCAAGAGGCCGCGGGAAATCTGTTATGTTTTATAAAATGGTTCAATTTTATAATTTATACACCTAAAAATTAGCACGGGTCCAAAGAAATTGCGGGACCCACTGTGGTCGCATATGTTGCAGTGTCTAAGGCCTGCCCTGCAAAATAGCGGCGTATGGTATGCCGCCGGTCGACTAGTACATTATGGTTTACAAAAGTTTGAGCTTTAAAACGACTGAAATTAGTGGGAGATATATTTTATACGAATAGGTACAGAGACAACAGCTATTTAAATCCAGATTTAAACTTAGACTAAAAACGCTTGCAAAACAAAATGTTCAAAGCGATATAAGACACCTACAGGTTGACAGCTTTGTAGTTAGTGATACACTAACAAAACTTTGACCATGTCTTGTAGACTAAAAAATTATAGACACAGCACAGGTGCATTACAAAAAATCGTTGTAGATAAAGGGAGTGAGGTGGAAGTCGTTCTAGCCGAAATTTATGCTTGACCGACTTTGATTTAGTCTTTGATATAGAACCTTCTATTAATTTCTCTAAGCAATAAATAGAAACAGATTTAGTGGTTCTAAAGTTCTGTTTCTCTAAACGTACACCTATTTGTTTTTTTTTATCGTATTTCTAATCTACTTTCTATTTCTACTTCCCAATCATACTCCTATTTCCAGGGCCGGTCTTAGACCACTGCAACCTATGCGGCCGCAGTGGGCCCCGCACTTTCTTAGGCCCGCGCTAATTCTATGTGTATTAAATTTAACCATTATAACATATTACAGGGTTTTCGTGGCCTCCTGATTTTTCACGGGCTCATGGAAATCTCCCGAAATAAAAAAAAATCTCTTGAATCTCATTCAATTACTTTCACAAAGATCTATTGAACAATTCTTGCTATTGCGCTTGGTGTATGTAGGAAACAGAATTTTGATGATATATTGTATGACTTCATTACACGCAAGGCTTATGAAGTAACTTGATCATGATAATGTACTTAGTGAAAATTAATCAAATGCAAAGACGGATTTTTCTTTATAATACAAATGCTTAATTTTTACTTATTATCCTTTTCCTTAACCAGAATAGGCCCCGCGCACACAATAAAAGCCGCAATTGATTTTGTGCTGTTTGTCTGTCCTTCATGCTGTCACCGTAAATCTCAAAGACCAAAAGCGCAATTTGAGTTGCTAAATAACAAATTTGTTAGCTCTTGTTTTTTTTTTTTTTGGATGGGGGATTGGTTTGGTGGAAGGGGTGAAAAAATACTTTGATTTTTATGAATGTTTTTAGTGTCCAATATGATAAAAGGCTGCTATTATATAAGTTATGTTTAACTGTTGTTTTGCTTGCTACCTTAGATAGATCTCAAACACTAAAAGTGCTATCGTGTGTCTTCAAAATCTCATGCATCGTTATAAAAAAGCAAACAATTAATAATTTTTATCGTCTAAACAAAAATATTTGTTGTTTATGTAAATAAATATGCTAAACCTTTTTTTTTTCTTAATATATAATTGTTTTAAAACAATATTGTTTCGAGTATTGTGAAAAGGGACAACTTATACGCCATATAATGGACGCCTCATTTGTAAAGGATAGAAATAATCAACGCAAAATATATCTCACAGCAATAAATGTGTTTTTTTGTTTTGGCGCTGAATGATCAAGGTCATGTGACCTAATGTCACGAAATGCAGGCCGCCTTGTTGCCATGTCTCGCCAACCTGGCCACCACGAATAAAATAAGTGTGTTAAGTGCAATGGCATGGCATAAGCACGACATAGACCTGACTGACATGTTTCGCTTCACTTCATGCAGTATAAAGGTTGTGTCCTCTGTACGTTTTAGTTAAGATCTCATGTCCTGACTAGACAGAATTGCAATCTCAACATTTGGCAGACTAAGTACTTTCCTACAGTTCAAATGTGTAACAGCTTACACAAGCAACAACAAAAATATTTTTTTTTTGTTTAAAAAGCCAATTTCTATAACTTTATGCGAGAGCGATTTCTTTGCTCTTAAATGAATTTGTGAAGATTTTTTTATTCCGCCACATCCGACAAAAATTCATATTTAAGCATGTTTAAATAAATCTAATCAATAGTATATAAGGGGGGAAAATTTAATAGTTTTTTTACAAAGACAGGCCGTCCTTTAAAAAACTTTTAGAGAGACTATTTTTCTCTTTATAACTAATAGATCTTAGAATGAAAAACAATGGAATATTTCCCCCCCCCCCGAAAAATAATCCTGGTTCTGGTTAAGCAAATGTAATGACTATAAAACTACAACACTTTAAAATTTAAAATATTCCAATGATAGGCCTTTAGATCTAGACTTACAAGACGATATTTGAAATGTCGCTGAATATTAATTTATTTAAACTTAATAAAATCAATAATGCCTTACTTTAGGAAATTCCGGAAAGTCCGTTATAAAACGATGTTGGATCTAGATTTCGTTCGCTAGCACGAAGGTTCTCAAACTTTTTATTACGTGAAAAAAACTGTTGGGCTAAATTTCCTAATGACGCTATGTTCAAGCACCGATATTGGCTCCATAACTTTTATCAGCATTTTTACCCGTCTCTATTCACATGTAGACTATGACAAAAATGTTGCTTGTATTTTTTTTTTAAATCAAAGTTGTTGTTATCACATGACCTGAAAAAAAAAAGGGATGGGCTACTCCAACTCTGCTAATACCACATGCTTACAAAGCGCACATAAATTATTGAGCTCTTTAGTTTGTATAAAAAAAATAATGTAAAAACAAATTAATTAAAGAACGCTTATATAAAAAAGTAAGAAAAAAAAAGAAAAAGAAATTAAAAAAAAACTTTGAGTTCTTTTAGAATGAGTTAAAGACGAATTCGCACTAAACGCTTTTTTTAAAATTTATTTTCTGCTTTTTTTTTACACCCATCAATCCCAGTGGCGCTACAGCCCATGGAGGGCTCTGGTCTGCTTCAACACATCCCTCCATTCAGATCTCACCCTGGCCTTTCGTCTCCACGCCCAAACCTCAAGCTGTTGCAGATCTGTCTTTACATCATCATTTCATCTCATTCGGGGTCTATCTTTGGGTCTGTCTTTGGGTCTGTCTTTGGGTCTGTCTTTGGGTCTGTCTTTGGGTCTGTCTTTGGGTCTGTCTTTGGGTCTGTCTTTGGGTCTGTCTTTGGCTACCCTGCCTTTTTTTTTTTTGCTTGTATACATTTTTTGCTCCTCTATTATCCGACATTCTTTCAAGGTGACCCGCCGAACGTTGACTGTTTTTTATTCCTTCTTTTCAGTCGAGAAGTACATAGAAGTCAAACTCATATAGCGCTGGTTGTGAATGTGTATGTGTTTCGTGGGTGAATATTGTTCGCATTTTTCATCTATATTGTTTTTGTACAGTGGTTACGCTGAGATTATCAGTTTTAGTCAAAATGAATTTCCATATGATTAGATCAATAAAATTATTTATCTGAATTTAAACATTTATCTGATTTTCTTCCCTTTTTTTTTACAATCGTTTAGTCTTTAAAATAAAAGGTAAACCATATCCTCTTTGAATGCTCCTTCCTAATCCACCTTAGGCAGACCCGACTTCCACTACAGCCCAACATAACCAAAACCCTGTATGGCAGTGCTGAACAACTGAAGAAAACAGCACACTTTTTTTTCCTTGGCACAGTCTGCAAAAGAGCTTACAGCTCATCAGCAAAAAGCTGGCTCTAGCCAGAAGAAGAAGCCTCTAAACACTAGCATTGAAGATTCAATTTGTATGCGCTCATTGTAAAATATAGCTCAGCAATTTAAGGGTTAAGTGCTCGAGTGTAAGATTAAACTATTTGATGTCTCGTTACATCAGCACATTATGATCAATAGTGGCATTGTTAATGGGCGGATTGTTTGCAATCAGCCATCATCATCATCATCATCATCAAACTCCATTTGAGTGAGGGCTTGAGAGGCTTAAATTCTCTCTTCCAAAAGCCCTGGACAAAAACCCTGCTGTCTTGCGTAGTGCGTAGATGTCACCATACAGGTCGAGAAGTTTTGGTTTCCCAGATCTGTCGAGACGGAGATCAGCAAGTCTGGGGCATTCAAACAGAATATGAGGCACGGTTTCCTCTTCTTCCCCGCAACGGGGGCACCGTGAGTCAAAATTTGGCCATAACCGTGAAAAGTATGAGCCAACAGGACAGTGGCCTGTCCTGCACTGTGCTATAACAGCTTGCTCAGGCCTGGACAGCCTCGACCACGGGGAAGTGCGGTCAGGGGCGCCTAATGCGCTCCCAGACTCCACGGGCTTTTTGGGACTTGTCCCAGAACTCAAACCACTTTTCCATTTCAGTTTTTTGAATTGTAGCCAGGGCATGGTGAAAAGTTACAGCCTGTTCAGTTGGTGGAATTTGTCCTCCCTGGTGGGCCAAGGAGTCTGCAATAGTGTTACCAGTCACACCTATGTGACTTGGTACCCACTGCATTATCACAGGAATGCCATAGCGCTGCTTCATGTTGTGTGAGGCCATGGTGACAGTGTCGATATTGGGGGGCCATGGTCCAGGGCTTAGCAAAGCCTGTAGTACTGGTTTTGAGTCAGTGACCACAACAATCCGTGTTGCCCTCAAATGTCCCTCGCCGAGTTGTGAGTCAATGACCTTTAGGGCTTCACAGACTGCCATGGTCTCCGCATCAAAACTGCAAACACTACCACATGGTCCAAAGATTTTAACTGAGTGGGAGCCAAGAAAGTCAATGTAGGCTCCATAGCCTGCTCTTTCAGGGTCCAACAATGCCGACCCATCAGTATATGCAAAAATAGCACAGGGCTTGAAAGCATTAATGGTCTCCAGTGCTATTATTTGGAGGTCGTTGGATGAACGATTTTGCTTAGTGGCATTAGGATCTGCTAGTGTCAGTCGTACGTCTGGGGTCGTTGGGCGACACCAAGGGGGAAGGGGGTGAAAACGTTGAATGTTTTGTCAGTTGGTGGAGAGGCCAGCTTTATCAGATAGTCTAGTGGCATGGTGCATAAAAGACTGCATCTTGATACGTCTTCTGCATCTCCAACCATCCACTAGTTTTCTAGCTGGGAGGTATTCGTCCAGCCTTTTATATCGCTCAAAGCAGGTCAGTACTGACCTTTCCCGCCTAAGTTTTAGTGGACCTACATTAGCCATTATTTCAGCCGCATTTACTGGACTTGTCCTAAAGGTACCACAGACAAATAAGCCATCACACTACATTTAATACTCTTAGATAGGAATATGGAGAAATGCTCTCTTGTCTTAATTTCCAATTCATTCATCCATTCATTCATCAAACTCCATTTGAGTGAGGGCTTAAGAGGCTTAAATCCTCTCTTGCAAAAGCCCTGGACAGAAACCCTGTTGTCTTGCGTAGTGTATAGGCGTCACCATACAGGTCGAGAATTTTTGGTTTCCCAGACCTGTCGAGGCGGAGATCAGCAAGTCTGGGGCAGTCAAACAGAATATGAGGCACGGTTTCCTCTTTTTCCCAGTAGCGGGGGCACAGTGAATGGAAATTTGGCCATAGCCGTGAAAAGTATGATCTAACAGGACAGCCGCATGTCCTGCATTGTGCTATAATAGCTTGCTCAGGCCTGGACATCCTCCACCACGGCGAAGTACGGTCAGGGCGCCTCATGCGCTCCCAGACTCCACGGGCTTTTTGGGACTTGTTCCAGCACTCAAACCACTTTTCCATTTCAGTTTTTGTTTCCAATATCTATTTCTAGTTTTTAAATATATGAACCAGATTTCGGACAAGGACAAGTCTTTTTGTATTCTTGGTGATTCTACAGTTTTAAAAAAATAAGCAGTGGACCGTTTGATAACACTTTTTAGCCAGTCATACCCGACTGATTTTAGTTTAGTACTACCATAATCCTATGTCGGTTGATCTTGTTAGCATAGTTGGAGGAGTCTCATTTAAATGTGGGTAGCCCCCACTAATGTTAACTTTTAAGTTTAAGTACTTTTGAAGCAGGAAAATCATTTGTGAAAATAGTGATTAGTATAATGCTAATTAACACAATCTTTCCACTAACATACATTCTGGGTACAATCTTTAACATTTTATTATTTTATTCTATACAGAAAATATATATTCACACTTCAGCGCTTTTCCAGTTAACTTTCTGACCATCAGTGCTTAGTCAGAGATGTAGGCCCAGGCTCCCAAAAGGTGTGGCAATTTCAGTTTGACTTCTGAAAACATGGTCTTGTGGTTGTGTAACTTCTTACTAATGAATACCTTTCGATAGGTGCACACTGTGAGTATGTGGTTACAACACAGACAATCAAGATATATTTTAAAAATAAAGTTTATCTAAAACTATATCTACCAATTATGTAGAAACTATTTCCCTTATTCGATATCAAACCAAATGATTAATTACTATTTATTAATTGACCAATATAGTACTTGTGTTTATTTATACATGTTCTGTTATGTATAATAAATAATTGCTTAAACGTATCAACTTGATCAGAGAATGCGTGAGGGAGAAACAGTGTTACCAATCATTAACGGGAATAAACTCAACAAATTCAGCCATATCCGTGTATACTGAAGTATTAGTTTTCTTTGTTGCTATCAAACAAAGCAATGAATTACCAGTCATAAATTGTCCACTTTGGCTACTTTTTTATTATTATTATTGATTCATGTCTTATCTATGTCAATGAATAATTGAAGTTTCAGCTTGATCCGATCTGAGAATGGTTGTGTGAGAAATAACGTGTACACACTTTTTACTAGACAAGTGAGATGAATGTAAGAATGTATTGTTTATAAATTGCTCCTTTACATCAAAAGTTTTAGATCCGTAATAGAAATGGTTAATACGTATATGCATAAATTTAACATTAGTGGTTTTTTTTTTCTTTCAAACCTAACCGTAATAACTGCCTCAGTTAAGCCGTCAACAATAGGGTATAGGACTATTATAATTTTATTGCATGAACCAGACATAAGACACGGATATTTTTTTTTTAAAAAAGGGCTAACTTGGTGATAAAATAACAAAAGAAGTACACCCTTTGATAATACATTTTGGTCCGTCAGACTTGACTGATTTTATATCTTAAAATAGAAAATAACTCCCTATTGAGTCCCCCTCCTGACGAGTCTTTGTAATTTATCCTTTTGGGGCTTCAATTATTCAGTTAACCGACACGTAAAGCAGGCCTGGACGTTTGACGTAGGCCGCATGTGTATCAAGGAATATAGCACTAAACTATCCAGAATCAGGCGTCTTGTTCGAATCTCGGTGGATCTGGGTTTCTATAGTATCTGTATCACATGACCGATAATGCTGTTAGCACACAAGGGCATCAAAGCGTAACCTTGATAGGAGTTAATATTATGTTAATGGGTTTACCTCTTTGCTCTAATACATGCACCATTGTTTTGTTATCACGTGGTTGTGTGTGAATCATATATCTAAAATAATTGTTTCTATCAGGGCCGGTCTTAGGGCACTGCAACCTATGCGGCAGCAGTGGCCCTGCACTTTCATAGGCCCCGCGCGAATTCTAGGTGTAAATTATTTAATTAAACCATTTAATCGTATTATTTAAGGGTGCCTGGAATTCTACTGAAATTACTGGCATACAAATATTAAATATAGATCTAAATCTATCTCGACCTCTTTAAAACAAAGAGATACATGCATTTCGCTTTCTATAGTAGTAAATCTAAAAGGCAGAGGTGAATGTTAATTGGCTTTTTGTTGGAAAAATACTATCTACTGTAAATGGCTCGTAAAGTTAATTTGACATTGACTTTGTACTTAGTAAAGTATGAACAAAATACGAAGACGAATTTTTTTTCTATTACAAAATCTTAATTTTCACATATGATCCTTATCCCTACCCGTACAGGGCCCCGCAATCTGTTGGACCGGCCTTGGTTTCTATAGATTAAAATATATGTAGCGATTTATTAATAGCGATTACATTATAATAAAGGTTTTTCTATTTTCTAGTATTTCTTTATGTCTTTTACATTGGGGTCACAGTTCCCCCCCCAGACAGCCGTAATGGGAAGTCAAGCATAAAGAATGTGGATTACGAATTGAGGCTGCCCGCCTTTGACACTAAATCTGTGTAACCCGACTTTCTAAAGTACAAGCGACGTAACACTTAGGCTTAAAATAGACTAAGAAATTCAATTTGGAATTTGAACTCTGACTCCCTTAAGTTAAGTATCTAAGTGGTTTATTCTACTGCTAAAAGTATAACACGTCTGACTTAACACGAAAATGATTTTAGGACCATAAAACCCAATACAGACTTACCGAATAGACTCAGTGGAGAGGTTGTTTTTTAAATTGTTTAACTCTAGGGAAAGTTAAATTTGCTGTTCATCTCTTGCATTAGAGGAAAGGTTTTACAAACCTTATATCAACTCTGTCTGTCTGTCTGTCTGGTAAAACGTTTGTACACGTTATTTCTCCAATCCCGTTGTCGGGTCAAGTTGAAAATTGAATATGGCGTAGGCAAGACATAAATCAATAAGAAAAATTCAGTATTCTGTTGTCTCGGTCTGTGAGGGGGGGGGGTGCGGGATGTTGGCCCTGGTGGTACTGTCCGCGACGCTTTCGGGACTCGGAGTGGTGTGGAGAATCGGGGGCTCGGCCCTCGTCGCTGGGCCGAATTGTTGCTCTCCCTGGTCATGGCCGCATTTTTCGTATGCTTGTGAGTCTAGGACGCTGACTGCAGAGCTAGAAAGGAGGATCCTAGCAATGGAAATGAGATGCTACTCCTAGGTATCACATTCAAAGACCGCAACACAAACCATGAGATCAGAGACAGGGTTACTGCAGCAATCGGACCCCATAATGACTTGCTAACTATAATAAAAAAAAAACGCAAGCTCAAAATCTATGACCATTTCACTAGATCTTCGTGGCTCGCAAAGACCTTCAGGGAACAGTACCAGGAAAAAGAAGAAGAGGCAGACAGACAAAGACTTGGGAGGACAGCATAAAAGAATGGACGGGCATGCCATTGAAAGAGGCTCTAGCTAAGGCACAAGACAGGAAGGAATGGAGAAAGACGGTTGACGAGTCTTGCTTGGTGCCCCAATGGTCCAACAGATTACGGTATAGACTAAACTAGACTAGACTAATATTCTATAGTTTGTTTTAGCCAGATACGTTAACTGTTTGTGTGTTCTGGCGATCCATTGTGTTTCAGATTCACTCTTAGCAGCTTTCTTGAACGAAAAATGCTTTAGCTAATCTACAGTTTTTTGCTAAAAGAATAAATATCGTTAGCTCTTAATTTAAGCATAACGATATCGCTTTTGCCAACAGAATCCCTTTTGAGATTTATTTGAAATGCAAGCCAAAATGCACCCTCAATGAAAATAAAAGATGCCGATGTACATCTTTTTTTCGACACTGGTATATGTCTATAATGCCTACCGTGGAGGAGTGTGTGTGTGTGTGTGGGGGTCACTGTCGTGTGCGCGTGAAGTTTTCTGTTGTATTTAATATTGGTGTTTGAGTGTATATGAAGTAGTTTATATTCGGTGCGTTTTGTTGTCTAGAATATTGTGTATTTGTGTGTTTACGTCATCCTTGGTTCCCGATTGAGTGTGGAAGAGCTTTGGCGTTTTACCTGATGGTCTTTTGGTTGGTTGATGGTTTGTTCTCCCGTTGTAACGGTACGTAGGTACATAGAGCTATTAAGTAGGCTTATCTTTCGTTACGGGTATCGTTAGTGAACGTTCTTTTCTGTAGCGGCATCGCTAGATCTAGGCTTTCTTTTCGTTCCAGGGTGCTAGGCTTGGGGCTAGGTGTAAGAGGTTGTCTCTCCGCCTTTGGAGCTGCATCTCATAATTGTGAGAGAGGTGTGTTATAGTTACTGATGATAACTTTGTTATTTTGAATAACTTGTTGATTGTAATGCCCATTTAATATTTGTATTATTTGCCATGGATGCCTAATCATATCATATTCATCATCTCATTAAATTGTTCAAAGCATAATTCCATTGTTAACTATTGTAAGTTAACTTATCGTTCGGGTTAACTGTTGGCTGTGTTGCCGTTTAGTTGCCTAACGTAGTTTAGTTGTACATTTGGTTTTATATGCCGTTACCTTTGTTAGTTTATTCTGTTCAGGGAGAGGGAAAACCCGGACCCGCAAGTCATCCCCTGTATGAGCCTGAAAACCCTCCCTGACAGTCACCGCCTCTTTATCCCCCACCTCATCACTACGCCTTAAAGTCGCAGAGCTAAAAGGTTGAGAACCGCTGGTCCAGAGTCTTAGAGGAATAAAAAAAGGATATGACTACTCCCTAGACTATATTTCTCTTGACATTGAACCTGCAATTTGGGCAGAGTTCCATTATGTAAACCTGCATTGCACGCCATACAGTTGTCGCTTCTTGTCGTCGTGCCACTAAGACTAAACATGTCACGACGACACGGTACATGATCAACATGTTTCACTTGACCTTCCACAATAAAAAGTTCGCTGATTGTTCTAAGTGCATGTGCCCGGACTAAACATGCTTTTAATTACATGATTGCAGTATCAATAGATATAAACTATTTTCTAGTAATTAAAGTTTGCATAACCTTTTTTTTTGAATACATATTTTAATATGTCTGTTTGTGTCCGGACTAAACATGCTTTTAATTACATGATCGCAGTATCAATATGTATAAACTATTTCCTAGCAATTAAAGTTTGAATAACCTTTTTTTTTTTTGAAGACATATTTTTGTGTGTGTCTGTTTGTGGGGTGGAAGTAAATTCGTTACACCCGACATTAATATGTGATACGCTCGGATTGCCTGTGTAATGTAATATTTCTGGGTTATTTAGAACTATGATGGCATAACCTTCAACTTATTACCGGAGATGCTCAATTAAGTGAAGAAATAAAACAGAACTATATTTTCTTCTCCCCATCTTCCCTGCAAAACACTTTTAACCCTCAGGTTGAAATCACGAAAATAGTGCACACACTAGAAATACACAGTAAAATTTAATCTCAATACTAATGTACTGACTGTTAGATAGCTATTTTAGTATTGCGCACACTTTTTAGATAGTTAGTTTAGTCTTTTAGAATTGCGCACTTTTTAGTTCCGACATTGAACGCACATTTTATGACGACACAGACTGTAGGGTTAGAGGTTAAGTTTGACGTAATAGGATTTCAGTTACTTCTAGACTCTTGGGGTGATCAGACGTATTTTATCTTCTGACTAGACTGTGGCCCATTTTGTAAATAAATGTTATGATTTAAAGTTATCTCGAAGTCAACTTAGTTATTCAAGTTTTGTTCGTGTTATGTGATGTCTTCTTTACGATACTCGCGAAATTGAAATACATCTTCACAAGAAACCCACGCACCTAGTATCCTGAAGTAACTTAGAAATACATCAGCTACAGCAAGAACTAACATTACAACAAGAAAGAGAAGATCATTACATGACACGCACACGCCAAAGCAGGGCCGGATTTTTAAAAAAAATGGGTTAGACTGTGTAGTTTCCCAAGACATCACCTTAAAAAGGGGTCTTTTTCAATGAAATATTCTAATTAAGGAGGCGCGGTGGCTGAACGGTAAAGCGCTTGGCTTCTGAACCTGGGGTCCCGGTTTCAAATCCTGGTGAAGACTGGGATTTTTATTTCGGGATCCTTGGGCGCCTCTGATTCCACCCAGCTCCAATGGGTACCTGACATTAGTTGGGAAAAGTAAAGGCGGTTGGTCGTTGTGCTGGCCACATAACACCCTCGTTAACCGTAGGCCACAGAATCAGATGACCTTTACATCATCTGCCCTATAGACCAGGGAAAAGGGAACTTTTCTAATTAAATACATCTGTATAAATTAAATGACATTAAATGTACAAGTAGTGTTTTTATTTCTTAAGAAATAGAAGAAGCAATAAGTTTTTGTTTTTTTATTAATGCATTTTTCACTTGCGCACCAATACTCACACATCATTGGAATATTCTTTTTTAAGGTAATAGAGCAGAATTGCGATATATGTATGTGAAACTAATACACCAAAAAATGTTTATTTCAAAGGTTTTAGGAATACGTTGAATTCTTGAAATGTACGTAGACATAATATATGGATGCTTGAATTTTTCTATAAAGTCAAAGAAAAATCATAACCATTAGAAAATGAAATGAAGTTCTTTCTTACCTCTTAATTTTGATATTAAAATTGATTTCCTACTTAAACCAAAAGCATAAAACATAAACGATGGACCTCATTCACCAAAACGAACGGTCACTTGTTTAGGCAACAAATTGAAAATTCTATTCACAGAGGTCAGTTTTGGGTTTGAGCAAGTTTTTTTTTTTTTTTTTTTTTTTGTGAGGAACATAAACTCTTTAGGCATCAATATAAACTTAATTAACTTAACTTAATTACTATTGATAAAATAAAATAAATTAAAAAAGCTGTCACGTGATAAAAAAGTAAAGTAAAGTGTCCCCCTAAGACCTTGCGATCTATGGGGCAGATGATGTTAAGGTCATCTGTTTCTTTGGCCAACGGTTAACTAGCAGGGTGTTATATGGCCAGCACAACGACCAACCGCCTTTACTTTCCCCAACTAAAAACAGGTACCCATTAGAGTCCAAGTCTTCACCGGGATTCGTACCCAGGACCTCAGGTTCGGAAGCCAAGCGCCTAACCATTCGACCACCGCGCCCCCGTCACGTGATAACCATTGTTGATTAAAATAATTATATCGTAATTTGCATAGAAGGGATAGAGTAGCACGTGGCTAAATGTTGTTTGTTGCATTGGTAAAATATTTCGCACACATTAAGTCTACATCTGCTTCTATTTACTATTGAAATGTTGTTCTTGTTATACTGATTCTGCATGTCAACAAATCATATGATAGAACTGACTCAAAGTTGTTAACCCTAAAAGTGTTGATTTTTTTTTTCTTTACAAGAGTGCATACAAAATAGAATTACAATTGTAGTATTTAGAGGCTAAACTACCAGACGCGTGTAAAGGGTTAATAGATTCGGATCCTCTGAAAAAACCGTTTATCGCAGTGGCTTAGTGATTGAAGATAAGACTCGTTCTAATGAATGCGATGTCGTGCATCGCCCTCTTTCTACCGTCTTAACTAACTTCACTTCCTAGAATGGTCAAGAGATTCTATTTCTGTGTGGTCGCTTTTCACCACAGCCTGCAGTAACAACGGACAAACTACGAATAAACTAGATTTAACAAGCAATGGAAAAGAAAATACTTTCCGATATCTAAGCTTATCAAAGGGGAAATAACCGCTAATTATGCCATTTATGTGAAACTGATTAAGAAAGTACTTAATGATTAACTTACTGGTGAATTTATGAATTTATTCGTGTTACGCTATCGACGAAATTTTAACTTGATCCTAGAAAGGGAAGAGGAAAAAAAACGTGTCAAAGTGTAATAAGGGGACCAGATCCATATATATATATATATATGTATTAATAAATCCACATCTCTCATTAAGTAGCATTTATTCCACTTATCTCGGAATCAAAATATTTAATCACCAACAATTTATTAACAGTTTAATTATAGTTTGATTGATTCATATCTTTTCATGTTCAACTAATAATTCTGCAAAGTCTTAACTTGATCAGAGAATGGCCAATGGAAGAAAAAAAAATCGCTTGCATAATTAATTTTATAAATTAAACGGTTTGCTTTTAGAAAACTAAAAGTAGCCGTT
>JADKLZ010005465.1:3215037-3228294 GCA_021533235.1 Biomphalaria straminea | reverse complement strand
CGGTTTGCTTTTAGAAAACTAAAAGTAGCCGTTGCACCTAAACTTTTTAAGCCGCATTTAATGGTGAAAAAATATTTTTCGTATCTCTTCTAGTTTCGGCGCCCTGAGTGTGACAGACGGACAGACGGACAGACGGACAGACGGACATTTTGCACAAACCTAATAGCGGCTTTTTCCCCTTACGGGGGCCGCTAAAAAGAGTACAAATTATTCACCATACAGACAGACAAACGGGTAGACCGAATAATTTTATAATAGCTTTTAAATAAATACTTCGGGTCTTCCATTATACAATAAAGTTTCGAAGAATCAGCTACAATCTAGTTAAACATGTATTATGGCACATAATTTTAAGACTTCGTTCTATTTCTGTTCACTGGTTTCAACTGAAAGTACTTATAACCTTGTGTTTACTTCTGAGTCTGCAAACTAAATTGCCCTGGCAGATGTTAAGTTGACAGAACAGACGACCTAAATATACTGGTCCGTGTTCGTGTAGCCGCTTATCCTTTGTCAAAGTGCATTCGAGAATGTCTAATAGTGGACCACAACTCGATCAGTGGCATCTGCTTTTCATATTGAAGATCTCGGTCATGTTAAAGGGAACTCCCCATACTTTTTCAATTTTGAGTTATTGACATAGCTAATTTCTGCCCCCCCCCCCCCAAAAAAAAAAAAAAAAGGAAATATGCTGATTTTGACAACCGTCAGATATAGATACAAACGTAGGCCAAGCCTTGTCTAGCATGTAATTAAGTGTTCCGACGTCACATAGAATCCCAGCGAAAATCTGAATGTTTCAGGTGCGCAGAAAAATTACTTCAGGAAAACATGAATTACTAAGTTATTATTGAAAAAAAAAAGAAGAATATATTCATTATCTCTAAGTCAAAACACATATTTAAAAAAAGTTCCCCTTTCAGACCTTGTGGTCTATAGGGCAGATGATGTAAAGGTCATCTGATTCTGTGGCCTACGGTTAACGAGGGTGTCATGTGGCCAGCACAACGACCAAGTCAAAACACATATTATATCGAAAATTGTCAAAACCATCAGAGTTTCCTTGTGAAAAAAAATTAGTCGTGTCGACGATGACCAGTTTTGTCATCCAGGGGGATGGGGAGGCTTTGCACTGGGGTTTAGTCCCTCCTCGTGTGTCTGTGTTGTGTGTTAACGTTCAATGTAATCCACTTGTGTATATTTCTTCGCAGCTGGTTGACTTTTTGAACTTATTGTAGATCTACATCTAGTATAGACGGATCGTGGAAGGGCTGTCTGGTAGATTGGAATGCTATCCGGACTGATCACGAATGTTAGAAACCTTTTTTAATTCCATGCTGTAGGTTCAAGGCGTCAAGGAAGAAATTGGTTACATGTCTAAGTAGGAGGAGAGGTGGCTGAGTCGAAAAGCAGCAGGATCCAAACCGAAAGGTCCAAAGTTCAAATCCTGATGAACACTGGGATCTTTAGGGCGCTTCTGGTTCCAGCGGTCTCTAATGGATACTTTCCGTTTATTCGGTTGAAAAAATGTACGACCTTTATGTGTATAACATGAAACTTTTGCTGATACTTGTTATTTTAACTCTTTTTGACTAATGTATATGGTAAATAGTCTTTTGATGTACTTCCAATGAAAGTAAACATTATCGTCACAATATAAGTAGCTAGTATGACAGAAACTATTTAATAGGTTATACAAAATATTTAAATACATCTTTTAGAAAAAAAAAGAATAAATGTGCTGAAAATATGCTTGGTGGCTACCATCTTTGCTAAATTTGCTACCGTGTTGTTTTTTTTTGTTTTTTTTTTTAACAATTTATAGTGGATTGTTGTAGAAATGGTGTATTTGTATAAAAAAAAAACAGCTTGCATAGTTGTTTTTTTTTTAAATAAAATTTTTCGTTTAAAAAAAAAAAAAGAGATGTAGCCGTAGCAGCAGAATTATGTAAGGTCTAAAGTATTATGATGTCAGGATTTTCAAGTTTACTAAATCTAAAAAGGACGGACGGACAGACTGACGGACGGAAGGATGGACAGAATGACAGACATTCTACACAAAACTAATAGCGGCTATTTCCCTTTCTGCGACCGCTAAAAAGAGAGATTAAATAATAACAATTGTCCAGAAAGATGTCTAGGCTAGGTAAAGATAGAAAGAGAGAAAAAAAATAGAAAGAGAGTCTAAAAGGAAAAGAGAGAGAACGTGTTTAGGGGATAAACAAACCGGATATAGGGAGAGAGAATAATAAAAGAAGATACTACTTTAGCCATTGACCAATGTTATTTGTTTGTTTTACATGTTTCGGATGTTCCTTCATAGTTGAAGATAGTTACTTCCTAGTCCAAACCTCCCGCAGGACGACGGGGGATGGGAGCGGGCAGGGTTTGAACCAGGGACCATCGATAAATCCAAACGACAGTCCAGCTTGCAAACCGCTCGACCAGGCAGCCATTATTAGCATAATTGTGTTCTTTCTTTGAAAAGGTTTGTTTTGGAGTGCATCTATATTTTGTCAAAAAAAATTAAAGTCCTAAGAAATATAAACCCTAATTGATGTTACATATGTCTTCTAAAAAACTCCCCGAAGACCCAAACACAGACAGTTTGACCAAACAAAGTACAGCACAAGCTACCTCCCCACATGCATCAAAGCGCTCGCCTTCTATTTCCCTCTCTTCCCCGCCTCGCCGTGTGATGTAGACTTTCCCTCGGGGGTAGCAGCGGCAGGAAAAAAATGTGTCAGTACAAATATATTTACGTCATTAGGAGGATTCTCTTCACGCCGGAACAACGTTGTGCGCGTGTGTTTATTTGGTGTTCATATCTTGCAGTATTTAAACGATCACTTTCATTATATAAAGCTACCTGTTCTATTAGATCACCTAGTTTAAACAATGTAAATTTTTTTTTAGTTTGATGTTAAAAGTCGCGATAATACGGTGCGATGTCACCCCTCCCCCCAACCGCATTTTCACGGAAACCTTTCATGCTTTTTTTTTTTTTTTGGAGGGGGGTGTAAAACCATTAATGATGCTACCTTATCATTCATTTCGTTACGGGATCTGAGAGTAGTAAGTGGCTAAAAAGTTTTGGATTCTTTCTGGAAAGCTTTCTGGCAATGTAGATACATAATCTGGAAAGCTATCTGGCAATGTAGATACATAATCTCTTCTTTGTCATGCGATTGCGGTATTTACTTTACGCTCATTTACTCAATTTCTGTTCATTGATAAGGAGAAATGGAATTGTTATAAGTCAATATTTAGTGGCTTTAATTCGAATTGTATTTTTTTTTAACGTGTATAATCATTTTTATAGACAGGTAGTTAATTCGAAAACAGATGATGCCTACATCTGTAATAGATTCATTTTACAGTGAACTACGTCTAGATATACAGCTATAAGCTCAGAGGGTTTGGATAAAAAAACAAAACTCTAGAATCAAATATATTACGTATTCATAAACAACCTTCCTTTCCCTGAGAGTAAACAGATCATCTTTAGATAGTAGACCCATTGTGCGTGACTGACTTAGTTTAAAGTCCTGGTCAACAGTCAAAATAGATGCGTAAAGTGTAGTTGAAATATCGACTAATAGTGTTAAGAAAGATGTAGGGACCACCATGTTTCTTTAACTTGCGCGTTCTGGAGTAGTGTGTATAGTAGGATTTGTTATCGAGCGAGAAAATAGCAATCTGGTTATAGTTATAGTAGGCTATAGTTAGAGTATAGGTCTATCCTTAAACAGGTTGAATGGTTCTTATCAGCTCCGTTCCGTTATTTTTTATAACCAATAATATAGATGCAAATCTGTTTATCAGTAAAAAGACTCTGTTTAAGAAAAAGTTTGTTCATTTGAATATTCTTAGACCAGTGTCGACTTATTTTCTTATCTTATATATTACACACGTTAGCTATAAGAGAAGATAATTACATATGTTCATCTAGTCATTGGTTGTCCTTGTTTTTCATGGCTGATTCAGGCAACCCACTCCATTCCATAATGGCACTAGGAGAAAGAAGCACTTGTGCGAAATGTGCCTTTATCTTTTTTATCTTTGTTGCTGTTTTTTTTCTGAATATTTTGTTAATTTTTTTTCTGGTTTTAAATGTATTTTTTAGTTCACCCTGCCCTATCGCTGGGGGGGGGGGGGGGGAGGGGAGTGCTGAGAGGTACCTTGGTACCCTGTAAGGGAATCGTATACTTTTTTTAGTGTGTAAATAAAGTTGAAAGCAAAGGACATTTAACTACATTTCCATGATAATATCGCACAAAAAATAGTATAAATAGAAGAAGAAGAAGTTGTATCAGATGCATGAGCCAATCGGAGCTTAATAGCAGTGCCTATTTAATTTTCCTAATGTAGTCTGGCCTGTGATTTGCTATTCTCAATAATGATACTTACTAAAGATTTTTATTCCTTGAATAATGAAATGTGTTCATGGTTTTATGGCAGTATGTATAGAACTACTTGTATCTTGTTTTATTTCTCATTAAACCATGGAGATTATAGTTTGTATTATGGAGAATGAATAATTATTATTTGTTTTTCTCGCTTTGTTATACTCACATAGTCTCCCGGGTAAGGTAGGCCTATAAGAGACACACTGTAAACATGTCTTTCTGTTTTATAATTAAAAAAAAATTACTATTTATTGACATAAACTATATTATTTTTCCAAAACAAAAATACTTTAGATGCTTCTCTCCCCTTACCTTTTATTCTGGACGTCATTATGGAGTGTGGGGAATTCACCAATGAATGTATATGCTGATCACCCCTGATGTTTACGACCAGTGATGCTTTGAGGGAATATTTTCTTCTCTGTACTTATCATACATAGCCATGCTTACTTTGAGATGAAAGAAAAAAATCTTCAGAGTGGCTTGTGAAATGAAAAATAACCTCGTAGATCCTGGAAGCTAGAATTATCATTTGCGAAAGAGCTAAAATCAATCGATTTTTTAAGCTCTCCTTGCGTTCATTAAGTGTGCTATTATCGAAGTCTTGTAGGAATTGAGTTCAAACTTTTGTGTGATGTTATTCAAAGTAAATATATGTAAGGACCACAATTCAACAAATTTATTTGTTTTGTCATAAAACACAAGTGCCAGAAAGTCTTTCAAAGTTACAAAATAACGACTTACATTACTATTCTATTTAAAAGTGTTCGCGGTGGTTGAAAAGCTAACCACTTGGCTTCCGAACCCGAGGTACTGGGTTCGAATCCCGCAAAGACTGGAATTTCGAATTGCGGGATTTTCAGAGCGCCCCTGGGTCCACCCAACCCTAATGGGTACCTGGGAAATTTAAGGCGATTGGTCGTTGTGCTGGCCACATAACACCCTGCTATTTAACCGTTGGCCAAATAAACAGATGACCTTAACATCATCTGTCCCATAAGTCGCAAAGTCTTAACAGTGTGTGTAAATTTTTTTTTTGCGTTTTTTTTTTTTTTGTACATGTTTGGAGAATTGAGATTATTACATAGTGACCAATACATCCAGCAGGGGAGCGGAAGATGGCTGTGCTAGTATTCAAACACGAGACATTGAGACAACAGTTTAGAGTGCATACAACACTACCAGGAATTTATTCATATGATTTTATGTCTTTTTGAAATGAATAACAAAAAGTGGTGACTGTGCTTACTCGGACGAGCTCTGTTAATGATTTATTTTTCATTTAAAAACACCATAAAATTTTTTGGTTAATGTGTTTAATTTATAAACAGATCTTTCTGTGCTCCGTGGCCCATGTTTATACAGCTTACAGGGGTAGAGATGTATAATATTTGTACAGCGAGCATATTCCATTTGGACTCTTAGACTCTCCGATGAGAGTAGGATATGTGATTGGAGGCCACCAGCGTGTTGAATGTTCTCCAGATGACCCCTGGACAGCAGAATTGGAAATCACGCACGTAATTTTTAACCCTTCAGGGAATCACTCTAAGAGTTCGTCATCATGAGTCAGAACTTCAATGACCCTTGTTGGTCAACTTTAGTCCTGGTATTGATAATGACCATTACAAGTAAGTCCTTATAGTAGTTTTTTTTTTAAAGAAGATATACAAAGAAATTCTCACTAATTTAAATTTAAAAAAGTAACAGAAAATAGATGCTATTCTTGTACATCTGGCATGTTTACAATATTGAGCATGTTGTACGAGTATGCGTCTAATTGCGTGTAAGTTACTTTTGTTTTTAAAAGTATGTCTTTTCACTAGGTTTTAAACTGGAGACTCCTCTTGTGGGAATTTGAGGAATTAACAGATGACCACTTCCTTGAATTTTCAATGGCATACCTTTTAATTTAAAGACAAATAACCTTTTTTTTAAATTTGGAGTGTTTTAATAAGATTCTTCTTCTTCTTCGTTCTCATCTTTTTTGTTATATGAGATGAACTGCGCAGTAGTTTCCAAATCAGGTAGCTCTCCGTATAGCTTTCTTTCTATTTGGGGTGTTTTGGGGCCAGTGTCCTTGTACGGGGGCCCTGGGTAAAGAGATCAGTATGTTTGTTTTGTTTGTAAAATGTTTTACATGTTTCGGATGTTCCTTCAGAGTTGAAGATAGTTTACTTCCTAGTCCATACCTCCCGGAGGACGACGGGGGTTGGGATCGGGCAGGGTTTGAACCCGGGACCATCGATAAATCGAAACGAAAGTTCAGCGTGCAAACCGCTCGACCAGGCAGCCATTGGAGGACGTGGTCTGCATTCTCTGGTGACACTTCACATAGGCAGATTTCACTGGTTCCAATTTTGAGCTTTACTAAGATGAATAGTCGATATTAGTTTTGAGTCGCACTTTCTGTGGGTCTGTTTCATTTAGATTGTAAACATTGGAAAAACTATTAAATATATGATTTCTCTTTTTTTGGATGTTGTTATATAAATAATAAATCTAAGTTAAAACAATGCCAAATGATTGGGTTCTACTTGAAGCCTCTCCTTTTTACTTCTACATAAAATGTTTTGCCAAAACATCCACTAGTCACCTTACCGTTAATATGGTGCTAATTGTGTTATCAAATACAGAACAACGACATATGATTATGTGAAATGGCTCTTCTGACTTCTATTATATTTAGCTTTTTTTCTTTTGTTAAAGGGTCTAGAAGTTTAATTTTCTGCTGTAGGTTTTTCAGTTCGTTTGTAGAGGAAACATTTTTTATTACTTTTCACAATGAAAAAATGACCAAATATTAAATATCCATGGGTGGATCCAGTTGGGGCCGCCTCTGAATTTTCTATATAACACAAACTCTCTGTATAATCCTGTTTAAATTATAGTAATAAAGACACTATTTAGTTTTATGAGATGTGAGATTGTTGCCAATTCAAAGTCTAGCGATGCACAGAAACTGTGAAAACAAATTGCAGTTCGTCATATTTGTGAGTGTCTAGTTCTGATGTCAAACTGCGCAAGTGTTACCTTCTCTGAGATCTGAAGGGACATGTTTCTGCAAAGTTACTAAATGAAAACCACATTTATAGGATCTATAAAGCACTTCCTGTACACACTAATTACTTGCAATGGCTGACGGAAAAGTTGTCATTGGGTTTTTTCTTTCATCCTCGGAAGAGTTTTAAAGTCAGATGCTAGAACTTGAAATTTAGGAGTAGTTGTTTTTTCTTTCATTCTTATTCCTATTGCCATGGTTAGTCAAGAGTGTAGTCGTGTAGATCTACTCTTTACATGAATTTTTTTCTTTGCTTACTAGATCTAGATCTAACTGCATAGACCTAAATCTATTTTCTTTACTTTATGGTTTTCCTTCATACAATAAGTCAATAGATTAAATTAAAAATTTGTGTGTCACGGCTGATGCCACATAAAACCCGGTGAAAATCTGACCGTTTTGGATGCGCACAACAATTAAGCCAGAAAAACATCAATTACTAAGTTGTTATTAAAAATAAAATAAAAATAATAATAATATATTCATATTCTGTAAATAAAAACATATATTCTATCAAAGATTATCAAAAACATAGGAGTTTCCCTTTAAATCATATATTTGTCATTGAGCCACATTTAGGTTCCTCCTTCGCAGGGAGGCCTAGGACACGAAATGTCCCTACATTTTGCTAATGCATACCGCCGCTAGCCGTGATAAGGTCACCACTACCCGTATGACCTCCTCGAAGAAAGGCATCGGGCTACGATGTGAGACCAAAAGGCGATCTGCTGCCGAGGACAGGCGTTGACTGCGAAAAAAGAACCTAAACCGATCACAGGCAGAGAACGGTTATGCCAATAATAGAATATGCATCCTCCATTTGGGTTACCTCAACTCAAGAAAACATTAAGAAACTTGAACAGACATAAAATAGAGCAGTGAGATTTATAACAAACGAATATTCACATTTGACTAGAGTAACACCTTTAGTAAAATAACTAAATTTAGTAAGCCTTCAGAATTGAGGAATTATAAGTAAAGTAGTAATTATACACAAAACACTGAACCATAATCTTCAATTACAAAAACAAAATCAGAAAGACACAAAGATAAAGGCACATTCCACGTACCATATGCTAGGACAAAATTGTACAAAAGCTCCCTCTTCCCTAGTGCTATTAGAGCATGGGATGGGTTGCCTGAGCTAGCAAGGAAAAACAGTGACTTGGTGGAGTTTAGATCACTGGTTAATATGCATGACTAATATGCATGACGTAGGACGTAATCATCTTGTTGTTGTTGTTTTTTTTTTTTGAAGTAACGTCTGTAACATATAAGATAAGAAGATAAGATTATATGTCTAAGTTTGATGTGGTAAAACTTGTAGATCACAGCTAGGGCTGTGCATATTTTTTTTTCAGGCAAGTATAACAAAATAGTTTGAAGGGATAAGGGTTAGGGTAAGGGCACAAATGAACAGTCAAGTGAGGAGTTACAGATCAATACAAACTGATTAATGGATAGATGATTCGTGAGAGGCGTAGTGGTCTTCTCCAAAGACTTTAAAAAACTGAAGCAAAATATTTTTATAAATCTTTTCTTTTAAATAACAAAACTTATCTTAAGAAAAAAGAGCTCCTCACATATATCTATAACTGTCAATAACGTAGAAGCTATTTCCCTCATTTGATATCAAACGAAAATGGTAATAACCAATTATTTGTTGACTAATTGGTAAATTTTTAAATTGATTCATGTTTTGTTAGTTATAATAAATAATTGTTTAAAGTTTCAACTTGATTCGAGAATCAAATAACACATCTAGTTATCTAAAGTTATTTAAAAAATAAATACTTTTTTAAAAGTAATTCTTAGTAAGTGTATCAATTAGTTTGGCTTAGTCATTTAGTTAAATGTGTAATTAATTTAGACTAACAATAACAAATCTGTGCGATTAGAATTATTTGTTGCCAATTGTTTTAGTTAAGCGCAATTATAGATTAGTCCATACACTATGATCCTATCACTAATCTTGGCTAGTTGGGAAAGATTAGTGGAGAAAGAAGGAAAAGTCTGGTAAATGCTAAGGTGATCGCTTTTTAAATGTATTTATTAAAAAAAAAAATAGTTGCAAGACCTGAATTCAAACTCTCGGGGTCAAGCTTCCTCAAGCAACTGTGATGTTTGGCTTGGTTTAGGCTGTACTGGAGTTAACTTCAATTACTCAGCAGGCGTTTGAGTTTTAGTGTTCGGGTGTATTCAATGCAGTTAACTAACCAACACTGGCACGAAAACAAGACACATCGATTTTAACTAGTGAACAGAAGTGATGAATGCTGATGAACAATTGAAATAGAACTTTAATCACGAAATAGACCACAGTCAAATGTCTCAGTATTACTAATAAGATTAAAAACCACGTCTACACCCTAAGAGATTCTAGCGCTAACTGATTTTCTAAGTCTCTAACCCAACATATCCCAAACGTCACTAGTCCCGTTCACTATGCGTCTACTATGGTGCGTCGCTAAATAATTACAATTAAGAATTGAGTACCTAACACAACACACTAATCACTATGCCAGCAAATCGCTTATGAAAATAGAAAGTTGTATAGTTAGCCGTTGTTAGCTTCAAACCCTAAAGCAACGACCTACTGAGTACATAGGGGCTGATTCAGCTTATACCACAACAATACCAAAAAAAAAAAATTATCGTTAGTTAATTAATTAATATTGCAATTAATTTTATCTTTGTTTTTTTTTTTTTTTGGTAAAAAAAAAATAATTGTTTCAAATTTTAGCTTAATCTGAGATTGTATAAATAACGGGAACAAACTTTTGAAATACACAGACGAAGCGAGCTAATATATGAGCTTTGTAAAAAGCATTTAGATTTAATAACTCTTTACGCTTTTTATAGAAAAGAATCACATTTCAAAGGTCTCGTACATGTTTTTCTAGAAATTATAATTACTTCTTTTTATTGTTTTGTTGGAAGCATAGATCTTTTAATAAAGCGTCCTTGACAACCTTTTTTTTTGTTGCATTCGAAATTTCTCCTAATCTTCCATTTAATAATATATTTTTTTTTCTGTAGGTTCTATTACATCTGTAGGTTCTATTACATCTGACCCAAATGTTTCTATCTCGTTTTTTTTTTCTCTTCTTCTCTTCATGTATTTTACTGTTAAAAGAAATGTGATTTTAAAGCTGATCTTACAAAGCAAACTGAAAAGGAAGCGCAGACAACTGTATTTGTGATAATTACGAAAATTTCCTTTTTTAGAGTACTAACCCTTGTTTAAACTTGGCAGAATTTAAGTCATCGACTACATGCATGACGCGTAGGAGGTAATCATCTTATTTTTTTAAACTAACGTCTGTTTTTTATAAGATAAGATAAATGCATAACCAAGTAAACTTTTTAAATAATACTTTACCTACAGGTAAATCTATGATAATAAATAATGTAAAAGTACTCTACCACAATTAGCTTTACACAATGTCCCGTGATTGTTTGTCTCAATCTGAACTCTTTAACTAATGTAAACATTAAGACTATATCCACTTTAGAATGGAACTGATCCTAAACCTAACCAATTAACAACTGTATTAGATTTTCTTGACATTTAACAAATACTAAAGCTCCTGTAGCACTCATTCAATCTTTTCTGACTGTGGAGAACTGGCAGTGTCAGACGTCAAGTCTAGACTATGGCTATGGTCAAATGGTTACTTAAGTCATACAATCTGTCTTGGAGAGATTAACAAAGACTGTCTCCAGGGGATTGTTCAAGGAACGCTTACCATATGGAACTGTTGGGGGGGGGAGGGTAGAAAACAATGGATTAAAAAAAAAAGTTGGAGTGAGGATCTGCGGGTGGCGTGTTACAGTGCGAGATGTCATGAACATATTCCAAGCAGTCTCATGGTGTAAAATAATATTACTTGGCTCCTTACGCTTGCTTCTTTTTTTCTTTGACTAATGTGTTATGTATTCAAAGATAAAGTAACCAGATAAAAACAACCCAACTAATAAAGAACTTAAATCTGTTACGGCCACTTTGATTTCGTAAAAAGTCATTTAACAGTAGATTTTGGGCTCCTGTCTTATGTCCCTTTTAATATCTTTCGATATGAATGTCATCTGTTTATTAGGCCAACGGATGACGAACAGGATGTCATGTGGACAGCACGACGACAAACCGCTTTTTTTCCACCAAAGTAAAGTCAGGTATCCATTAGCGTTTGGGTGAACTAAAAATCCCGAAATTCCGAATCCCAGTAATCACGGAGATTTGAACCTAGGACCCCAGGTTCGGAAGCAAAGCGCTTAACCACTCAGCCTACGCGCCTCCCTGTGGTCCTATCTGTGGTCCTATCTGTGGTCCTATCTGTGGTCCTATCTGATAGTGTATGACTGTGCTCTTTTCTTTTTATTAGGGGGAGGGGAGGGGAGTGTGGACCGCGAGGATGTGTCATTGAAAGAAATTTTATCGAAGGCAAAAGACAGAGGAATGGTGAAAGACGGTCAACAGATCTAGTGTGGTACCCCGACGGTTCAACAAGCTAAAAGATAGATAAAAGCGGTAGTGGGAGTCATTTAAATATTGCACTTGTTTGGCACCGGAAAGAAAGAATCTCGAATCC
Organism: Biomphalaria straminea; assembly: GCA_021533235.1. NCBI lineage: Eukaryota > Metazoa > Mollusca > Gastropoda > Planorbidae > Biomphalaria > Biomphalaria straminea. The sequence goes on along the minus strand of JADKLZ010005465.1, from coordinate 3,216,232 downwards.
AATAAAAATCTAGGCGATGCGGCTACATTGCACGCTGTTAGCAGAAGTGACGAGGGGCTTGATACCTTATGCAGATGTCCAAATGGTTCGAGACTTCGTCCCTTTAATGAACCATGTGACCAGAAAAAGGCTTTTATCTCATGGCCAGGATGAGAGATTGGCTCTTCACCGACCTCTCTGTCTGGAGACCCCCTGCAACTAGGTGATCAAGAATCACACCCGTTTGGTCGTAGGACACGGCTCCTTCAGCCTGCACGAGTGCCCCCTCTCTTGCGAGGTCGGAGGCCGAGCCCACGGGGGGGGCCCTCAATATGCCTATGCTTGATACCAGACCCTTCGTTATAGCAGGCCTCAACACTGACTTGAGACGTAGCAACGAGCTATTGGGCACATCTTACCACGGGTAAAAGCGTCTCGATGAAAGGAGATACGCTTAACAGAGTTTCTGATACACTGAGAATGGTTACAGCTGTTCTCTGGAAGTTCTGAGTTCAAGAATCTTTTTAAGGACAAAATACAAGATGATCTTGACGACGATTGGGATTAAGTAGGACGCTGCTCGGAGGACTGTGTCAGAGGACTGTGTCAGAGGACTGTGTCAGAGGACTGTGTCAGAGAACTGTGTCAGAGGACTGTCAGAGGACTGTGTCAGATGACTGTGTCAGAGGACTATGTCAAAGGACTTTGTCACAGGACTGTCAGAGGGCTGTATCTGAAGATTATGTAAGAGTACTGTGTAAGAGGTTATGTCTAAGAACTGCTGAATATCAGAGCATGTGTCACAGGACAGTGTCCTGTTACGAATGACAATATCGGATCACTTTATAGATGTTAGCGCTAACCATGAAAAAATTTATTGAAGTCCTACTGCCTGAACGTGTACTTAAGAGACACCTAAACAATGACCTTTTAAGGAATAAATGATCTAATAAATGATCTGCCATAAATATTGTTCTATTTTGCTCTGTCTCTGTCAGTGTGAATCTCTCTCTCTCTCTCTCTCTCTCTCTTTCTCTTTCTCTCTCTCTCTCTTTCTCATATCTCTATCTCTATTTTTCCATCACCGTCTGCGTCGGTAGTGACAAAATATGTAGGTCACAGCCGGGGCTGCGTAGCCGCGTGAACTACTGCACGTTTTCTTAACCTTCGGACTCGATCACAAGTTTTATATTGCTAACTTTATAGTTCTATGTAT
>JADKLZ010005465.1:3203037-3214637 GCA_021533235.1 Biomphalaria straminea | reverse complement strand
TGCGAGCGCTTGCCTTCTCTTAATTGGCCATACATGAGACGTTTTGGGATGCGGTGGTCCTCCATCCTGCACACGTGTCCTGCCCATCGCAGCTGGGACTGCATCAGGATTGTGTGGATGCTTTTCAAACCAGCTCTTTGAAGGACTTCAGTATCTGGCATTCTGTCCTGCCATTTGACATTTTGACATTTTGACATTTGACAGACAGACATACTGACAAACAAACATACAAATATACATACAAATATACATACAGACATGCATAGTATTGAATAATGATTTTTAGAGCTACCTTCATGGATTTCTTATAGACAGTTTTAATTCACACTTATTAGATCTATATTCTCTTTCTTCTGTTCAGATTCTCTCTGCTGAGTTCTAAGCTCTTAAGAAGTCTAATGCTTTGGGAAAATGGCGCGCTTCAATAGCGCACTGTCTGACTTGATCTGGAAGCTGGAACTAGTGATCTATAGGGCAGATGATGCAAAGGTCATCGTTTTCTGCGGCCCATTGTTAACAAGGGTATCATGTGACAACGACCTTTACTTTTCCCCAACTTAGGCACCCTAAAGAGCCCGAAATATAAAAAAATCCCAGTCTTCAAAAGGATTCAAACCCGGTACCCCACGGTTTGGAAGCCAAGCGCTTGACCACTCAGCCACTGCCCCACCCCCTGAACAACTTAACTGGGCTCTCAAATCAAACCAGCCAGGGCTAATGTACACAAATATCATGCTAATACAGCTATAGTCGAGAATACTGAGCTTCTCCAATCAAACCAGCCAGGGCAAATGAACACAAATATCATGTTAATACAGCTATAGTCTAGAACAGTGATGCCCAATCTTGTACGTCTGCGGGCCATTTTAATTTCCAACTCTCGTGTCGCGGGCCACATCAATAAAAAGATGAAAAAAAAACACTTTAAATAGCTTATTACAACCCCGTGCCTCTATTAGGCAAGGCTGTGTAGAAAATATTTGTATCAAACGAAATCTCTCAAGCTCTAGCTTTATTGCAGTTTCAGTTACATATCTGTCGGGCACTCCTCAAAGGCAGTCAACATTCTGAAATGCATTTATCTGTCGGAACAAGTGTTGTCTCATTTAGTTTTCAATGGAGATTTGTACATGTCTTCCACTCGTTTTGCAATTGCCATACGACAAAGACTCACGACTTCAACTGCATCTTTTTAACAAGCAGCTCTGTAGCCCTTACCACCAACTCATTTTCTTGTCTCTTTTTTCTAAATATTTTCGTCAATGGCTCGAATCGCTTAACTAGGCGTATATTAGCAATCTTTTTCTTTATAGCTCAAACCAACAAATTTGCCATATTTTTTTAATGTTTTGGTTTGGTCTTTTTATGATGTCCTCTTAAAAAGAAGCCATAAAATTAAAAGAAGACACTTTTTCTGTACAACTCAAACGTTGAATTATTATTTTTAAAAAAAGCAAAGATCTGTCCACTTTTTTTTTTGAAGTTTCTACATTCATTGATACCAAAAGAACACGAACCAAAAGTATGCATTAATGCCCTGTGTGACACACCCAAGATGTCAAGGACACGGCCAGCTTGACACCAACGGTAGTGACCAAAGAATAAAAAAAAACTATTAACTTTTTTCGCCGAAAAATAAACTTTGTGTACTTTAGTTAAATAATATGAATATAAGACTATATTAGATTCGAATGCAATCCATTCATCTCTAACGTAGGGAAAATACATTTTTCTCCCTTTTAATTTTTTTTTTCTGTACTTTGTTCCGATGTTCAGCGGGCCAGATGAAACCTCGTCGCGGGCCGGATATGGCCCGCGGGTCGTAGTTTGGGCATCACTGACTCTAGAACACATTAATCAGATTTGGACTTTGTAATTTCTTTGTAATTGTCAGTGCCTAAATTGATGTCGCTTAGTATGAAAGTTTGTTATTTTTTATGATGACCGAACAAACGGCAGTAAAAGAATCTCTAAACCCTCGCCACTTTCTTTTTGTTTGTAAGTATCCTGCCGTTCCCCAATTAGCGCTTTAACAACCTGCTGTTCAATCTTGATTCTACCCCTCCCTCACACAGGCTGCACTTAACTTGTGTAATGATTGTTCTTCGGTCTGTCTTCGTAGATGTGATTCTTTGTTAGAGAATTAACAGAGGTTAAGGGAAGGGAAGAGGAATGGTGGAGTTCCCGTGTATTGTTAATCATGCTTTTACTTAATTTGAGAATTTCCACATTACGTGACCTAATTAGGATAATGCCGTGGTCAGGGCCGGTCCTAACAATTGCGGAGCTCTATGCGAAACATATTACATGGGGCCTAGTCTGGGATGGAAATAATGATAATAAGTGAACATTAAGATGTTTTATTAGAAAAAAAAATCGACTCTCATCATCATCATCATCGTTCCTTTGTGTTCCTCATGGAACATAGGGCCAGGACATAAAAACACGCCACTCTCCACGGTCTTTTGAAAGTTTTGTGATGGCTTCCCAGCTCTTTCCGGTCCTCTCGGCTTCCTCCAGTATACTGCGTCACCATGTTCTTTTTGGTCTTCCTCTACGACTTGTTCCCTGGGGGTTCCACTCTAAGGCCTGCCTAGCTCTGTTGCTGGTATCATTTGTAAGGGTGTGATCAATCCATCTTCACTTCCTCTGTGTCATACTTAAAACCTAGTAGTCTCTTTATGTAATACTTAAAACCTAGTAGTCTCTTCATGTAATACTTAAATATAATAGTCTCTTTATGTAATACTTAAATATAATAGTCTCTTTATGTAATACTTAAAATCTAAAAGTCTCTTTATGTAATACTTAAAACCTAGTAGTCTCTTTATATAATACTTAAAACCTAGTAGTCTCTTTAGGTAATAGTTAAAATCTCATAGTCTCCTTGTGTAATACTTAAATCTAGTAGTCTCTTTATGTAATACATAGGTCTGGTAATCTCTTTAAGTAATGCTTCACTAATAATCTTCTCTGTATCTTCCGATTTAGAAAAAAAAAACTGAGTACGAGTGACCTTGAACTTTGATTGGAGGACCGCCTCCTTTTATAAAATTCCTTACATTTACACGCCAAGTGGCAATTATCGTCTTCTCACTGAGACAGCGATAAGTCTTACGAGACTTCAAGATATCTTCAATGGGGAAATAATCAGGAAGTCATTCTAAAACATTCATTAAATTTGAAAATAAAACTAAGCCTTCTTTTTCTGAGTTCTCATTTTATATGTTGGAAGGTTTATGTTAGTAATCCTATATCTTAGATGAAGCGCGCAATGGTTTCAAAATCAGGCAGTTATCAGTATAGTTTTTTCTGCTGTAGGAAGGTTAGAAGGACATAGTCTTGTTCGGGCCTCTTGATAGAGTATGCAGCTTTGAAGAACATGGTCAGCATTCTCTGGCGATGCTTCACAGGGGCATGTTTAGCTAGTCCCGACTTTTTGTTTCCGGAACATATGTTGTTTCATTCTGTTGGTTGGTCATGTCAGGAAAGCTTAAGATAAGTGTCTTTTTTCTTTTTTCTTTAGCATAAAATTGAATATAACACACTGCCTGGTCTAATAAATCTTTTCAACTTTTAAAATAGGTGTTCTTAGGTGATCAATTAACGCTACTCTACTTATTCCAGAAGAGCTAGAAAAGACTTATCAAAGTCGAAGATTTTTTTTTAATTGTATTACTTCATACGATCAAAATAAGACTATGGCTTGAATATTCCTAGCCCATAGGTGAATTCGATGGGGGTCGCCTCTGAGTTTGTGTAATAACACAAACTCTCTTTGTAATCTTGTTACTAATGAAAAGATGTAAGCCAAATTCAATTTTAAGATAATTAAAATAATTACAAAATTATAACCAGTTTACCGTGTGGCCAATTAGCTAGTGTTTTATTTTCCAAAAGATATAAATACACATTCAGATTTATAGGAACATTTTTAGAGCGAAATGCCTGTCCTATTTCAAAAGCCAATAAAAAAGATATTTTATTGTAGTAAGAATTGATAAATAATTTGTCATTATTAAATTACTTTGATTTATATGAGTGTTTTTCAAATGGATTATGTTGATTCAACATTTAGAGCAAAAAAGATAATGATAGTAGGAATAGAGTAAACTAATAATAATTTTTATTTATTAAATTAGTAATTATTTTAAAAATGTAGGTCGCCGCCTCTGTCATCAGTTTTCCGAAACAGAATTATTCCTCTGACAATCCCATTCAAAGTGTGAAAGAAAAAAAAAAGCAGCACATTCCATTGGATGACCCCTGGTCTTGTGAAAAGCGGGACACATTGACCATCAACGACGCTGACCACATGTCCAGCCGTGAGTCGTGCCTGGTCATAGAGTGTAAGGAAATGACGGTACTCGAGAGGACTGACTTGAGAGAAACCCGGAAATGAACTTTTCTCTCACACGACCAACCAATTCTTCATTTTTGGTCAGCTAGGAATTAACATCTTACATTAGATTAGTTATATTTTTTTTCTTTTAAAGTTTCCCTTTCGTGTGTGTCGTAAAGTCTGGCCAGTTACTGTGTCAGTGTGTGTCATCAAAAACGTTTTGCTGGTTACTGTGACCGTGTATCTCAAGAAGTCTGATTTGTTACTGTGTCAGTTTGTGTGTTATCAAAACGTCTGGTCAGTTACTGTGTCAGTATGTGTGTTATCAAAACGTCTGGTCAGTTACTGTGTCAGTATGTGTGTAATGAGAATTCGGAATTGTCACAATGTGAATGTGTGTGAAGATGTCTGTTTGGTTACTGTGTTAATATCTGTGGGAAAGGTCTGGCTGATTACTGCGACATTTCTTTTCATGAATTCTGACAGTGTGTGTCGAAAAGTCTGCTTAATTACTTAGTGCGTGTGGGTCCATATCAGTGGCGTAGACAGGATAGGGGGGATCATATTTGAAAAACCCATCTAAATGACTATTTTGTTATGTAGAATGTTACATTCAATATTAAACCATTGCCATGTTAACTTGCTATTTATGTTTTAGGCAAAGTAGAGACCATGTTGCATATATTCCACACATTAGACATTTAGGTATTAAAGTATATTATCTCATGTCATGATGTCGAAAGTTAAAATGCTGGGACCCCTAAAGAGGCCAAGCCCCCTCCCAGGGCCTCCAAATTCCTTGCTACGCCACTGGTCTATCTGGTTACTGCATCTGTTTGTGTGTCAGTGTGTGTCAAGAATATGTTCATTTCTATATCATTGTGTGTTAAGCATATGTCCATTTCTTTATCGGTGTGTGTCCAGAATATGCCCATGTCTATATCAATGTGTTTGTCAAGAATTATTCCATTTCTGTATCAGTGTGTGTCAAGAATATGCCCGTTTCTATATCGGTATGTGTCAAGAATGTGCCCAAGTGTATATCGGTGTGCTTTCTGTGTTATTTATATGTGTTTGTTTTAAATTTAAAAAAAAATGAGGCCAGCGATGCGTATGTAATTTTTTATTTGTTTTGTTGATGCTTTACGAAATGTCACATACAATTAAATTTGTGAATTCAACATGTTTAATGAACTGTTACCAAAGCTTCGTGGACGAAAAAAATATTAAATTATCCACTTAGAGCTGTCTTTTTTTTTCATGTTTATTTGACTATTCCTCACCTCAAGAAATGCTAGGAATTATTTCAAATGCTGTTGATTAGCGTTGTTAACATTCTTCTGTTCTTTTGTCTCATTTCTCTCATATGGAATCCTTTGAGTTTCTCTAGAGAAGACTTAATAATGATTCGAGTAAATTTGTTTGGCTTGAAATGTAGGGAAAAAAGAAAGTTCATTTAAAGGACACATTTTTATGTATCGATCACAACACCTGTTTTAAAACTGTTTTATTGAGGTATTTATTTAGTTGTTTTTGGTTCTATCTACTTCCTATATACCATATAATAAAGGGAAAATACTATTGCATTTCACTGAAGGAAATGAGAAAAACGGTTCCTAATGTAGTCATGTCATAGTTACGTTTATAAAGTATACGAGAACATTCTACTTGGTTGAATCGTATCGCTATATACCATTGGTTTCTTAACCCCTTTTTTTAGTTTCATCGCGGTACTGAATCCAGGTTCTACCAAATAGAAAGACGCAGGGGACGCAGACACGCAGTCAACTTCCTCTGTACAGCAACCCATAAAACGCTATGACAGCATGACCTCAATATTGACCAATGACCTATCCAGTTTCTATATATATAGTTCGTCCACCGTGGTTCGATGATGACCACTTTGTCATCCATGAGTCCTGAGGGCCCTGCACTGGGGCCCCATGCCTCCGCATGTGACTGGTGAGATCTATGTGAGCCCGGAATGTTCGTCCGCACACTAGACAGGTTATTTCATCTGGAGTCAATGGCCTTGCTTTTCTTCTCTGGCGTTTTTCTTCTGCCAGCGTTGTTGTCATTTCCTCAGCAACCTGTGAGCCAGTCTTCACAGAGCGACGCTATGATGCTCTGTCATGTGCCTCTGTCTCCCAGGTGGCTGGGTCTATGCTGAACTCCTTCAGAGAAGCTTTGAGGGTGTCCCTGAAGCGCTTTCTTTGTCTATATAATATTTTGTCCAATATATATCATTTCTAGACTGCTCAGGCTCTCTTGCGTCAAAGACATTCTCTAAGAATTTTTTTTTGAATAATTCCAGCTTGGAAAAACCTTGTTTCATCCGATCCAACAGTGATCTGAATTGTCAACTCTATACGAAAGTCTGTAGCGACATATGGAGCAGCTCTATTTAAACCATGACCATTAAACGTAGATCATTAATACTTCGACATGGATCCAATAACATGGATTGTCTAACATGTGGGTCTAAACATTCGTTAATAACCTAAGAGCTTAGAGCTTGGCTAGTAGACATAGAGCCTTGGAATCAGGGGCGTAGCTAGAAATTTTCCATCATTTGGGGGCCTGTGGGGGGGGGAGGGCTTGATCTTATAAGGGGGGGGGGCTGCATTTCGCATAATATTGAATATTTAATGTAAAAAAAAAAACCTCATTTGCGTGCCCCCCTTAAGTGGGGGCCAGGAAGGATTTACAAATTCTCCCCCCCCCCCTAGCTACGCTACTGCTTGGAACTTCGTATAAGATTCAGTGCGTGTTTCGCAATTTTTTCTCAAATTTTTGTTCTAGTCCTGGGTGAGGCGCCTACCAATCGAAGGCCCTATTCGGCTGCCTAGTGTATCTATGCCCAAGACCGGCCCTTCCCCAGACCCTCTAGCTGAATATAGGAGAAGCAAACTAAAATTTTATTTTGTAGGTTGGAATCACCATTAAAAGTTTGAAAAATACTGGAATAGTGTTCCCGAGAACACGCAAAGTCTAATTTCTTATAGTCCGATATACGAAAACATGTTCAGTTTTTCAAAATGTCTTTATCAACTCCATTGTTTTTATTTGTTTTGTATGTGTGTTACTTAGGATTTTATTAGAATGTTCCCCTTTAATATTTATTTAATTGATTGACATGCTTGTATTATCCTTTATAGTAAAATCATTAATTATTTTCTACTGAACCTTGCACAGACCCCCTGGTGGTGTTCAGCACCGCCAATCAGTAGCGGCATGAGGGGGTGGCAAGTGGGGCAACCGCCCTAGGCCCCGCGCCTAAGGGGGGACCCCGCGATGGGATATTTTATTGTCACAAACTTGAGCACTACAAATTTCCGTAATATATTCCGATTGGACGTGATGTTAAATACAAAATAAACTTTTTGAAAAGGCTTCTGCGCCTAATAGTTTTATAGGTTACTGTGCATAGACATCGTTTAGCCATGGGAGTATTTTTTTTTAGCTTGAAAAAACAATCTTTTACTCAGAACAATTACAATACAGTATATAATTGTAGGCAGTGGCGTAGATAGGTAACATATAAGATAAGATAAGAAGATCTAGACAACATAATCATTTGATGAAAGACATTGGCAAAATTCGTTTTACAGTCCTCTATTCAAGTCAGAATGTCATGAAACCTGGACAGCTGAGAAAAACTCTAATTTGAATTTTGATCGTTATAATTTTTCAAAAGAAATAAAAAAAAATACATGTAAATTTGGCTGTAGACTCTAGTTATAAATTTTCAGAGAAACAAAATAAAATATTGTAAATTTGGCTGTAGACTCTATCTAGGTCTAGAGCCAACGTGGCGTAGTCAGCCGTATTACCGTAATTATACCATTAATGAGTAAATTCAAAGCTGCTTAATTTTAATGAAGTTTAAAAGCTTTGCTATCTAATGTAGATTACATCTAGATTCTAAATGTAGAAGTAAATCTAGACGAGATCTTAATATTCTTATCTTATAAAATACAGACGTTCTTCAAAAAAGAAGATGATTACGTCCTACGCGTCATGCATTCTGATTCTAAATCAGTATTTTAGGTCAGGTGTTAAATCTAGATTTCCATACAATGAACATGCCAATGTACCTGCATCCAGTCACGTAGCTAGGAATTGTCCATCGCTTGGGGGCCCGGTGGCTTAATATCTTTAGGGGCCCCTGAATTTAGCGTAATATTACATTTTTAATGTAGAAAACACTCATTTGGGGGCCCTCTTCAAGTTGGGGCCTGGGGGATTATGTAATTATCCCCCCATCCTCACCCCACCCTAGCTACGCCAATGCCTGCCTCGCTGGCAGAAACAGAAATTGTTTTTTTTTTTCTTTTTGCAGCTGACTGTGTCATGGGTTTGATACCCGAATTGAACCGAGAAAGTGTTTACTTTTTTTTTTATTATTTTATTTCATTTGAAGTGTAACAATGGAGAACTAGTCTTTTTAAAAACTATATTTTTAAAAAAGTTTTTCTTCCTTAAAAAGACAATACCTCCTTTATACAAATTATAGCTCGATTGTTTTTCTTTTAATAGCTAAGGTGTTAGACTAAAAACAATTTAACATATTTTACCCCCTCCCCCAATTATCCCTTCTGCTCCTCTAGATCTATTACGCTATATAATATTACAACGCTAGACCTTTAGCTCTAGACTCTGAAGATTATACCAAAAATAAAGCCCTACATTCGGAAAATCTCGAAAGCGATAGCCCATCATCTGCCCTATAAATCACAAGATCTGAAAGGGGAATCATGCAAAGTTAACGCAAATCGTATCTAGACAGGCTGGATCTCATACTTTTAATTGTGATTTCTAACAAATAAGCTTTTTATCTAGTTTTGTGTTGATCAAGATATTCAAAGAACCTAAGCATTATTTCTAGACCTTGAGATCTATAGGGGAGATGCTCTTGTTTATTTGGGCGCAAGGTAACGAGGGTTTCGTGTGGCCAGCACAACGACCAGCCGCATTTAATTTGGGTTGAATCAGAAGCTCAAAATGCCAGCCTTTGCCGAGAATCAAACCCTGAATCCCTCGATTCAGAAGCTAAAGGCTTTAGCACTTAGCCACCACGCGCCATGGATAGAGATAGGCTTGCGGGTATTGTTAGTTTATGATTCGTCTGAGAATAGCTCGTTATTTAATTTCAAGACGACGCACGATTCTCACTCGCTCTATTCTATCGGCAAAACTCGGATTAGAATGGAAATGTATTTATTGCCAGTGCTTAGACTGTGTCAGCTCCAGTTTCGTTTCAAATATAATAACTTGTTCTTTGATTATCAACAAAACATCTGGTCGCCTCCCCCAATACGAGCTCTTTGAATTGAACGAATAACAAGGGTATACGTAGTGTCTGTGTCTTTTGTTAAAAGGATATATACAATGAGTCTTTGGGAGATGGAAAAACCATTACACTATCAAACTTTCAATTATTTTTAAGCTACGCAAATATTGATAATAATAGTGATTTTTTTTCAATTTCGAGGATGAGTACAGTAGTTCTGTGTTTCACATGACTACGCTAATACATTTATGGCCTGCATATTTTATAATACTGCGCACAAAGGATTTGCCTATAAGCTTTTGCCTTGTAGTCAGTTAATGTCTGTGTCTTGTAGTTTTTAAATGTATGTCTTGTAGTCTCCTAAAGTCTCCTAATCCTAAATGCTGCTGGTAAAATTAGTGGCAAAAAACAAACAAACCCCATTTTGGCAGCTGTTTGAGACAAACATCCATAAAAAAGCTAAAAAAGATTCTAGAAATAAAAAAAAATCACCATTTGGGTCAGGATTTTGTCATTTTACCATCACAAAAGAGATACAAGACACCGATAGCAAAGACAAACAGACACAAACACTCTTTTGTTCCTCTGGCAATCAAAACAATAAATAGAAACAAACTGATATAAACTTTTCACGTGTAGATTAAGAATGAATCTGGTGTGAATGTACATTTTTTTTATAGTAATAATGTTTTGTTTGGTGTAATGCACAAATAGTAAAACAAATTTCCTTACGGACAATAAAGATTATTATTATTAATGTCTTCGATTATAAGAAGAATATAGTTTACTTTAACTATCAATATTCAATAGAATAGCTCATGCAAGTTGAGCAAATTATACCAATCTACCCTCACACAACAATTAATTAGATAGTAAGTAAGCTCCTCTTTCTGACCTTATGATCTATAGAGAAGGTGATATAAAGGTCGTCTGTTACTTTGGCTCACGGTTAACGAGGATGCAATGTGACCTGCACAACGACCAACTACCGTTATTTTTTCTCAGATACCCATTAGAGGCAGCCAAAGATCTCGAAATAAAAAAAAAAGATGTCTTTACCTGAATTCGCACCTGAGACAACGGTTCAGAATCAGAAGTCAAATGTTCTTTTTTTTAATTCGACCTCTTAAGGGTTTTTCTTTTTTTTTTTTTTTTTACTTAAGCACAAAATTATTTTGCACTTAACTAAATTACATAAAGCTTTTGCTTTTAAATAGGACCTACATCATGGATATCAAATACCTACTTCCAGAATTTGATTATAATTTTGTAACATCTACAAAATCACAATTAGGGCCTACCTAGGCCTGTGAACGAAATAAATTTTACGGTTAAGGACGCCTAGTGGATAATCGTATTAGGGGGTCGCAGAACTAAAAAGGTTGAGAATCGTTGGTCTAGACGGAGAGAGGGTTGTGGTTTTTCATCGTTTTTGACTGACTTAATCCTGTGTACTCCCAGGGGAGCATAGGGCCGCAACCACACCTCTCCACCGAACTCGGTTCTGAGCAGCTTTCTTCATCCATTCCAGTACCCTCAGCTTCACTGATGACTGACTTCTTCCAGGCTTGCTTGGGTCTGCCTACTTTCCTCTTTCCTTGTGGATTCCAGTCAAGAGCCTGCCTTGCAACATTGGTAGCTGGTTTTCGCAGGGTGTGTCCTATCCAGCTCCATTTTCGTTTGGTAATGTCTTGTGCTATGGGCTTTTGTCTTGTTTTTTTCCACAAATCTTTAGTGGTTATCTTTTCTGGCCACCTAATTCCTAATATCCGGCGTAGGCATCTGTTAACAAAAGTTTGGAGCTTTTCCATATTTCTTTTAGTGACTCTCCCAGACGGAGATAGCGTTGTGGCTTTTAGTGACTCTCCAAGACGGAGAGAGGGTTGTGGTTTTTAGTGACTCTCCAAGAAGGAGATAGGGTTGTGGTTTTTAGTGACTCTCCAAGACGGAGATAGGGTTGTGGTT
>JADKLZ010005465.1:3165208-3191340 GCA_021533235.1 Biomphalaria straminea | reverse complement strand
TCAACTCATAGCCATCTTGTATGTAGTCATTCAACTCATAGCCATCTAGTTTCTGTGTGTGCATGTGTGTGTGAATATGAGCACCAATTATCCTTTGGTTGTATTGAAGGTAAATAAATCAAAATGCTAGGCGGCATCAAGTCCTGTACAATCTGTCCCTAATTTTATACATTTATAGCACCCACTAGAACTGGGTATTTTCTGGGTTGTTTTAGAAAACCCGACATTCAAAATATCTGCCTTCATCAGAATTCGAGCTCAGACCCAAGTTCCTTTAAGACAGTATTCTTAGGTCAAATAGTTCCATAGTCAATGGCTCGGGGTCAGGAGCTCTTTATTTTTAGTCAGATGTGTATCCCACACTGATTGAACTCAAGACATTTCGATTTGTAGCCAAACTTCAACCCCATTTTTTTCCTATAATCGATCGAAACATGTTTTTTTTTTATTAAATCTCTTTTGCTATGTCTGAAAATTGGATTGGCTTTGGCTATTTATGTGACATGATAGCCTGAAGCAAAACAGTTATCCTTATTAACCCAGTTTGTTTTTCTTATCTTTTTGGAGAGTCACAAAAGCTACGATTGTGACCTACTTTAAAAAAAAAACTTTTTTGTTAAATGTATTTTTTGTAAATAAAGGTCAGAACTACTTGTAAGCATAAAAGAAACAATGCAAGGAGTTAAATAAAATAATTAATTAAGTCACATTAAAGTAAGTAACTTCCCCTTTTAGACCTTGTGGTCTATAGGGCAAATAATGCAAGGGTCATGTTTCTGTGGACTACGGCTAACAAGGGTGACATGTGGTCAGCACAACGACCAACCGCCTTTACTTTTTCCCCAACTAACGTCAGGCACCAATTAGAGCTGGATGGACTCAAGGGCGCCAGAGGATCCTGAAACTGAAAATCATTGTCTTCATCAGAATTCGAACCCCGGTCTCTTTTCAAAAGCCAAGCGCTTTACCGAAAGAAGAAGCTTTACATTACAAGGGGTATGACTGAAAGCGTATAGTTTCTATTATTTCGACCTCCACAGATCTAAAAAAAAAAATTGGCAAACTTTACTACTATTAAATTAATTATATCTATTCGTTACTCTGAAAAGAGAAAAACGCTTGACAGATTTCAGCTCAAGAAGAACAATAACTTTAATATCCAAGATTTCACATTTGACACATTTGAACACGTAAAGAACTAACGTTTTGTTCAGCCGCAAGAGAAACAAACTTGAATGACAATGTATAAATTATTTCATGACATCACTCTAACACCAGTTCGCTTTTAATGAGACCCATCGTTATAGGAACACTGACCTGCAATGTCTAAACCGTGTGAATAGTCTAAGAGCTGAGCCGAAGGCTCTTCGAGCTCTAAGTTTGAAAAAAAAACCTGTCTGAATCCGTCCGAGAACAAAAACAAACAGTAAAAAAAAAAAAACCTGCGGACCACAGGCCTGTCTGGGAGAGACCCGAGTCAATGCTTATAGGGCATTGCTGTTTCCAATACCACTCGGTGGCACCGGGGGCCTCCACCATCTACCTTCGTTGTACCAAGCTAACTGTGCGGAATCCGCCATTGATGAGACGGTCCCTTGAGGAACAGCGCATGGATTTGTGACTGGTTTGTGGGAGCTTTCTTACAAATCCGCACCGTGAAGGGGCAAGACTCTCGTCCGCCCATGGGCACTCCCACGGGAATCATATTTGTTACCCTTTCGCCTAGCCACTTCCTCTAGTGAGCCGTTTCCACAGGAGCGCCACGTTGAGGCAGGATAACGTGCTCCCGCAATGTCTAAACCTACGGAAAGTCTAGAACAATATTTGGCAATGAGGTTTAAACTGCCCACAGGTTGTGACGATGCAGGAGGTCAGTGTTCATGCCCTCTATAACGCATGGTCTCTCTTCTACTCCTAGCAAAAAAAAGTGTCAAACCTTCCTGGATCGGGAACAAATAGACTAACTCTCTCTCTCTCTCTCTCCATCTCTCTCTCTCTCTCAAGTAATCCTCTCACTAAATAGCAGCGTATGCTACGTCGCGGGTCGTCTCGTATATAATAAAGACTAAACTCATACCAAAGTTACAATAAATAAAACATTCAATCTCTCAATGCATACTCATAACAAACATAGATACCCCATTTTTGTTTTAAGAAACGTTTGGACTTTGTACAATACGTAACGTGTCATATTTCTTCCTTAATTAGTCGATGTAGTAGTAACTTATTGGGCGCACCAAACAAAAGTACTTTCTCAGTCCTACTTTCCAACCAGTGGCGTAGCTCGGATGAGGGGAGGGGGGGAAATTAAAAATCCCTTCAGGCCCCCACCTGAGGGAAGCCCCAAAAGGAGTATTTTTTTACATTAAATATTAATTATTATGCAAAATGCAGGTACCCCCAACGAGGTCAAGTCCCTCCGGGGCCCCCAAGTGATGGAAAATTCACAGCAACGCCCCCGTTATCAACAAACCTTTCGTTGAAGTATTTATATATTTTAATTTATTGACCGCATTTATCAAGGCTAAGGAAATAACAAGGGAGGCGGGAATGCAATGCAAAAAAGAATATTTGTCGACAACGAGCTTTGTTTTGAAGCTTCGCATTCAGCTCACGTCTACGCGTAGCCCATGGCCTGCGGGTTTCCTTTGTGGCCTGCTTGCACTAAGATAGAATGCGCCTAGAGCAAAGTTAATTCTGTGTCTGGATGTATTCAAACTGGTGTCTTTCAAATTGGTTTTGTTTTCCATGATCTATGCGGAGTAACAAGCCGATAGAATTGAATAGATGGTTGGAGTCTCCTCGACAAATTTACGCTGGTCGTGTGATTTTTGCGTGGACTGTCGTTCAGATTTATCGATAGTCCCGGGTTCAAACCCTGCCGGCTCCCATCCCCAGTCCTCCTGCGGGAGGTTTTGACTAAGAAGAAGATTATTTTCAACTTTGAAGGAACATCCGAAACATGTAAAACATTTATTAACAAAGATTTATGAAGAATGTGATACGTTAAAAAAAAAAAAGAAGAAAATTGTATATTTCTTTAAAGCAAAGCTTATGTAAGTGAAAGAATCGCACAATTACTGGATGAATTATCAAAAACTGACAGATTTATCTCCATTTAGCAAAGTTTAAAGTCCGTCAACTATGGTGCGTCTTTATTTTTTTTTTTTTATTATTATTATTATAGCTTTTATATAGCGCTACCTTCATGCTTATAGCATGCTCAGAGCGCTTTGGTCCAATCTCATATGTGGACCAGTGGGGGGGAGGGGGTATCTAGGAGTTGGTTTCCCGTGCTGCCTTAGGGCGCTCAGTAAACACAGCTCTGCCCGAGTCGGGTGTCGAACCTCGAGCCCCCTTCTAGGTAGCCAAGCAAGCCAAGCTCAAGCCGCACTTAGCCTCTCGACCACGCTTCCCACATGGTGCGTCTTTATATTTATACTAACTAAATGTTTTATAACACTAACACTAGCCTCCACCCTCCAGCCTTTAATGCCTGGAATGTACATAGACATTCAAGTGTCCTAAAAAATACATAAATTAATTAATACACTAATTAATTAATAGGCTATTTTTTTTTATTGACTCATCTGTTTTCATCGACAATAGGTTTCATCTTGATACGACAAAATTAAGTCGACAGTTTTAGCATAAACAAAATCTATATATGTAGAGAGAGACAAAGGAACGGATTACATGTACAATTTATAAGGAAAAATCAATATTACAACCTTCTAAAGTTTTAACGCACAAGTTGAATATTGTTATTATGCACAGTAGCTATGGTTCACAAGTTCGAATCCTGATGAAAAATGATTTATAGATACAAAGAGACCTGGTCATTGTACTGACCACAGGAAACCCTCGTTAATTTAGCTCAAAGAAGTAGATGAGCTTTACATCATAAAACAATTGGCCCGCAGGATCACAAATAAACTTTTCAAAATTTGTATTATTCATCCATGAACTAATTTTCATCTGTTCAAATGCAAATTATAAAGATTGAACACAGATGTATACTAGTGAGCAATGGATCATTCGAACAGACTCTAACTATAAACTTTTTAGGGTTAGGTTTAGGGTTATGGTTAGCGTTTTCGGAATACACGCTAGAATAAACTCACTAGTTTCGTGAATAATTCTATTTATGTGTTAAAAATATTTGTTTATGTCAACAGTGGTCAACTTAAATTCGTCTTTGACCGACATCTAAATCTTTATAAAGCTCTAAAATAAAAAAAAATAAACTAAGAAAAAAATAGGCACATTGAAATATTTATTTGTTTACATTTTTATTAGTGCAAAAGCATCGACCACCTACCGACAATGTTTATGCTTGCCCTGGATGTGGCAAGCATAACCAACCTGGGGCTGGAGGTGAGGTGGCTGAGCGATAAAGCATTTGGCTACTGAACCGGGGTCCGGGGTTCGAATCCTGGTGAAGACTGGGATTTTTTTTTATTTCAGGACATTCAGGCGCCTGAGTCCAGTCAGCTTTGATAGGTACATGCCATTAGTTGTGAAAAAGTAAAGAAGGTTCGTCGTTGTGCTGGCCACATGACACCCTCGTTAACCGTAGGCCACAGAATCAGATGACCTTTACATCATCTGCCCTATGGATCATAAGGTCTGAAGAGGGAACTTTATACAGCCGGGGCTGCGCAGCAACGGGAAATACTTCATTAATCGAAAACAATCCTTATTATTATGTAAGAAAGGCAAATAGTGTTTTATTTATATATTATATTATATGTCTCACAGTAGCAGATTTGAATTAATTTTTTATTTAGTTTATTACAAAGCTTATACCATCTCACTCTATGGTCAAACAAGTTGGTACACGTTATATCTCTAACTTCCAATCTCGGATAGAGCTGAAATTTAGCACAATTAGTTCCTTTTCCTGACAACACAAGAATCAATTAAAAAAATATTAATCAGTTAGTTCATTAACTGTTGGTAATTAACTATTTTGTTTGGTATATCTACACGGGGAATAAATTGTAAATTACTGCGATTGTGGTATAAGATAAATTAGTCCTTATACTAGGTCGCGCTCTAAAATACGTTCAAAACAAACACTAGATAACCGTACAGTTTTCTATTTTAATAAGCACTTCACTAGCAAAAGCTTTATACAGAAGATAAAATTATACTTCGCATAGATATATTTTTAATTGACAAAACATTACTCATCGCACATATTTATTGTTGGTCTAGATCTATTCCAAACTTAATTACATGAGTGATCCAAACTAATTGATAAAATTACACTTCATTTAAAGCTTTGTTTTTTTTTTTCAAGCATTTTTAAAACAGTTCTTCTTGTTTCAAATTTGTTAAAGATTTATATAACTTTCACCCAGTTTTTCTCTCGTGTCAATGCAAACCATAACGAGTTAGTTCTGCCCTTTTTATTTATAAACTGAAGATGAAACAAAACAAACTCTTTAATCAGGATTATTTGATTATTTCAAGCTATCACGCACGACAGCTTTGGAAGTTAAAAGGCGTTGTCTTGGACACACACACACACACACATACACATTAACTGCTTGTTGTTTTTAGGTTTCTAATAAACAAAAAAAAGATAGAAAGGGAAACAACTAGTGTAGAGCTCAAAACTTTGTAAAATAAATACAAGATGATACAAATGTAAATAAAAAAAATGTTTTTTCTATTATATAATGTATAAAATCAGAAATAAAAGTTTTTTGCTTTTTTAAAAAACTTTCTTTTGATAGACGTTTCAATTATCTTAGAAAGGCACATTTGTTATTTCAAATGCCATGACAAATTCACATAAGTGCTCTTTCTCATATATTGCCATTAGAACATGAAATGTGATATATGTATATCTATTGACCAGAAAAAGATATATCGTAACAGAGTTGAAGTCTCTAATGAACATGCACGATTAGATCCACTCGCCTACTCACTAAATTATTTGTCCAAGAACATCTGTAATTTATAAACTTCAATCTAAACTTTGTCGACTAATACATCTAGTGTAGTACCATAGGTTAAGGACAGGGAGCAAGGTGGCTGAATGGTAAAGCGTTCGGGTTCAAATCTCGATGAAGATTGGGATTTTTGAATTTTTAAAGCGCTCCTGGTCTTAGTCCATCTAATTGGTACCTGGCATTCAGGGTCGTAGCTAGGAATTTTTCCTTCGTTTGGGGGCCCGGTGGGCTTGACCTCTCTGTGGGACCCTGTATTTGAGTAGTAATTAATTTTAATGTAAAATACACTATTTGGGCCCCCCCTCAAGTGGGGTCCCGGGGGATCTTCCTATTCTCCCCCTCCTCCCCTTACCATAGCTATGCCACTCCTGACATTAGTTAGGGAAAGTTAAGGCGGTCTTGAGGTAAACGTTGTGCTGGCCCAGGGGCGTAGCTAGGAATTTTCCATCGTTTTGGTGCCCGGGGAGCTTGACCTCTTTGGGGGACCATGCATTTTGAGTAATATTTAATTTTTAATGTAAGAAACCCTCATGCGTGGTCCCTCTCAAGTGGGGCCCCGGTGGATTTAAAAATTCTCCCCCTTCCTCACCTCACCCTAGCTACGCCACTGTGCTGGCCATATGATACCCTTGTTAATATTCTTCCACAGACATCATCTGCCCCTTTGACTAAAGGTCTAAATGGGGATGCTTTATGATTAGTTTTTAAGACATGCAAGTAATTACTCGACTGCATAATCCTTCTTCAATCGTCCTATTACTTTTACAAGCTTATGACTTAATTACCAAATCTATTATTGCTCATTATATTTTGATTAATTAGTAATGATTTTTATAAAGAAAGATTTTGGTCGTGTACATTTTAATACTGCTAAATTAATAAAACTCTCAAAAACGTATTTTTATTTTAAAAAAAAATAAGTTATACAATTTGTATCGAAAGTGAGACACGACTACACTACTAGACAGCTGCCAACGATCCCACATTTTCCTGTTATATTTCTATTAGACCATATTATCGACAAGAAACCAAATGCCATACTCCTGTAGGAAAGTAGAGGTTAGAAAAATACAAAGTTTCTCATCGACTCTGCCTTCAGTCCGTATAAACCCTCTTCAACACTGGCATAATGGAAAACGTCTTCAGTGGTCAAAGTAGTGGGCTTAAGTATGGCTGGGCAAATATCGGACATCACCGAGGGCTGGTCAATAAGTCCGATTGAATCCCACACTTAAATTAATCCCAGGTACTTGTTTAGTCTCTCTCTCTCTCTCTCTCTCCTTTCCTCTCGCTTTTCTGCCTCCACTGTCACACACTCTTACTCTTACTCTATCTTCTCTCATTCTCTCGACTCTCCTGATCTAAGGCATTCTCTGCTTTCTCTATTTTCTTCTCAATCTTCTTTCTTTGTCTCATATCTCTGTGTCTACCTTTCATTATTTAACTTTGTCTCTTCTTATTAACGATACCACCCTTGATTTGACCCCGTTAAATTTAAATACCTTTTTGGTTTATAAGCGTGCATTTGCGTTACATAAAAAGAGCATGCATTCTCATATAATTCTATACCAAAAGTAACGTTTTCTGATTACAATCAAAATTGTTATTGAAGTTTTATCATAACAGAGTAGAATATACAAATGTGAAATATGAACGTTTCTGTCAGAACATGGAAAATAATCACGGATAAAAAGAGTTAATCTCACTCTTTCAAGTCTCTCTCTCTCTCTCTTTCTCTCTCTCTCTCTCTCTCTCTCTCTCTCCATGTTCTCATATTAACTATTATGCGTCTTCTATCATTTCTGTTTCACCAATTTTACTGCTCTCTCTCTCTCAGTCTCTCTCTATTTCTCTCTCTCTCTCTTTCTCTCTCTAGACGACTTTCTATATAACATTCACTTTCAGGAATGTGTACAAGATAAAAGAATGTTTACCATAAGATCTCTAGAGACCCAGCAGCTGCTTGCACTAACGCCATAAAAAAAACCTACAAAGTATTGCGCATTAAGTTATACCTTCGCAAGAGCAAGGCACATTTCTTAATCCCTATGCCAAGACAAATTCATACAAGTGCTTCTGATCAAATAATGTTACGGACAGCTTCACATCCTATCAATCACGTCTTACAACTAATTCGACTAAATAAACAATGTGGTAAAGTCGTATTTACAGATCACCAACCACTTTACTTGCAACTGACTTTTCAATGTTGCTTCCTAGGGGGATGATTGTGAAGATAGAAAGAGTCCTTACTATACATAAAGCCTCTAACCACCAAAATCCAGCCTCTAGACTTTGTCATTGGCTTATAGTGTGATCGGCACAGAAGCCTAACATGGCTAATGGAAAAACGGTCTAATGGAAGCCTAAATAATATGTTGCTTCCAGCCAAGTGTATTAAGCATGTGTGGCTACCCATGCAGAAAATGAAATACTAAAACAACCTGGTCAATACGCTGTGTAACTTAACTCTTTCCCTCCTAACTGACGATACCATCGTTGGTTTTACTAGAATGTGGTAAATAATTACGGAGAGAAAGAGTTAACTTATAAACGGGGAGGAGGAAGGTAAATTTCTAAAAGGGAGATCTGGTCTGTCTGGTTGCCTCTGACTAGCTGCCAGGCTTCACAGACTGTAAATTACATTTCTGTTTTCGTGCTCAAAAAAGCTATTGTTAGTTTGGTGCTCAACAGTAGCTTTTTTTTTCAATAAAACACTCAACTTAAGGTAGAACTTACTTGTGACAATAACTGGTCGTACGTATGCACTGTAGCAGTGTTTACCGAACTTTCAATGTAACGGACACTTCGCACTTTCTGAATATTAAGCAGAACACATTGCTTACTTTTTAAAGAGATTAATTCACTCGATAGCCTACTCGTTAATTGTTCCAAGCATATCAGGGAACACACATTCAGGCCACTAGAAACACAGTTTCATATCTTAGCTTATCTTATAAAATACAGACGTTACTTCAAAAATTACCTGGTCAATCTAGTCATCCCTAGATCTAATACTTAAATTCTGTCAAGTCATTGGTTTTCCTGGCTGGCTTAGACTTCTAGTCATTTGAGAATCACTGCAATAGCATTACAGCCTCTGTCTGGCCTCGTGAGTTTGTATTGTTGTTTTATGCTTTTTTTCCGTCTGTTGCACTGTTAAACATACACAACGCTAAAAGAAAGATGATACATAAGCACAAACCTACAACTGTGATAGGCCTAGACCTTATAGTTGTTGATGCCTGTCTGACCTCGACAGATTACTCTGGACATGTCTGGGTTTCTTGTACGGGTGTATTGGATGTGCTTAAACTACAACAGAACTGTGTCTTAACACGTTACAAGGTTAAAATAACTTAGTTTAATACTTTTAATACTGAAAAGGCCTCAGTCGAGTCTCTCTCCGTAATATGAAGTTATCAACCTTAAGCTCTAACACTAGATGACTAATAATAACATAAATAGACTATATAGTACATACCCTCTATATATCACATGTCGTATTTACACAAATGGATTAAAAAAAAAAGAAGATTGATACTGAGAATGGATAAATACACAGACTTTGATTGTTTACAGAAAATATTTATTTTACAGCTGACGTCAGATAAAAAGGGGGAAAGAAGTTTATCCATATCTAGCAAAGTCTGGATATAATATCTTCTTAGCTTAGAGACCTACTAACTTTCATAGTATATTCACTTCTCCAACAAAAAAAAACTTAAACGAATATCAGAACATTAAATAGCTGCCAAATTTTTTTTAGTTACATTTTGACATTTTTATTTTTAACTTTTGTGGGAAACGTGGTCGAGAGGCTAATGCGCTAGAACTGGCTAGGCTAGGGGCTCGAGGGTCGACACCCGTCTCGGGCAGAGTTGTGTTTACTGAAAGGCAGCACGGAAAACCAACTCCTAGATACCCCTCCTCCCCACTGGTCCACAAATGAGAGGACCAATGCGCTCTGAGCATGCTATAAGCATGAAAGTAGCGCTATATAAAAGCTAAAATAATTATAATAATAACTTCCATGTGATTCCTTTGTGTCCACCTCCCCAGAAAGAAGGTTCAGTTCAAGTCTGCCTTTGAATGTGCTATGACTTCCAGCATCCAGTGTTTTCCCCAAGAACTTAGTGGCTACATCGCCCAGCCGGAGATGATGAGGCTCTTTCTGGACCAGTTGTGTGAAAACGTCACATGTAAGTTAGATAACTCAATATATTATAGCTTAAATCAAACTCGAGCTATGTCCCTTTCTTTTAATACTATTGCCAATATACATGCCCTACAGAATTTGCATTTTGCTTTTTTTTTTTCTAACTATTTAGAACAAGACAATGAACTTTTGTAAACTTTATAAATATATACATTTCGTAATTTCGTTTTCTTGCCAGAAATTTTAATGGATATAAGCGTAAAAACACACTCCATGGCGTGTGTCTAAAATACCCTATAAGTCTAACTAATCCAACTCCTGTCCTACTTGTGTGACTCCAATGTCGGCTTCGGCGGAACTTTTTATCACTGACAGAGAGAAAGGCAGTTCGCTTCGGGTGGCCTGGCTATCCACTTAGAACGGAAAAATCCGAATTCAAAACTCCCTTGCCGCCAAACGCAAACATGAGAAAGGCTTTGAAGTCAGCCCTTAGGAAGAGTAAGGATACGACAGCTCTTTTTGGCTTGCATAAAACATTGCCATACTCTGGCTGAACCTGCAACGCCAAAGATGAAAAAAAAATGTATCTGCCGTTTCTTTGGACATAAGTAATGTCCAGGTTTTCATCTCATGTTTATAAGATAATCTCTAGTCGAATGTCGATCAAAAGAAGCCATAGGAAATGTATTGTCCCTATGATTAAAACAATATGAAAAAAAAAGTTATTAAATTATTTATTAATTTAAAGTAGAGAATTCTAGAATATTAAATGTTGCAACCAAGAGAGCCCCCAATAGATTTTTAAAAATATTTCAGGTGAATTCTATATCTTATCTTATAAAATATAGACGTTACTTCAAAGAAAGAAGACGATTACGTCCTACACTCCTAGGTCAATGTATTCATGCTTGTTAATCAATGACTTTAATTCAGCCTAAATAAACGATGTTAATTAGTCGCTTACGGCTACTTGTTTTTATTGATGCCACGGTGAACTGTTAAATAACCTCGTAAAATAGACAGGTCATAAGATGCTGTCTTTCCCGAAACTGAACGGGATTTGAAACCAAAAATGTCATGTTATGAGCTTACATTGTAATGGTGTCATATAGATCTAGATACCGGAAAGACTTCCAAAATATTGCACAACAAGTCCTAGTTAAAAAGAACTGATCTGGATTGCTGTAGATCACGAGATAATCTACTATCGCAGTCCACCTCAGGCACGTGTCTGGGGCGGTTGTCCCTAGGGCCGCTACTGAATCCGAGCATACTTACAAAGTCTCTTCTTTCCCAAACGAAAGTTTCTATAATTTTTTCTTTTGACAACTTCAGTTTTCTTTTTCTTATTTTTTGTTGTTGTTGTTACTAAGACTAATACAAAGACACAAAGAAAAAGGCATATTCCTGGTACCATATGCTAGGACAAATTTGTACAAAAGCTGCTTCTTCCCTAGCGCTATTAGAGAATGGAATGGATTGCCTGAGCTAGCCAGGAAAACCAGTAACTTGTCAGAATTTAAGTCATTGGTTAATAGGCATGACTGAATGCATGACGCGTAGTAGGTAATCATCTTCTTTTTTGAAGTAACGTCTGTATTGTAAAAGATAAGATAATACTGCTTTATTGATCCAAATGGAAATTTGTTGTGATTACAAGGTCTCTTAACTCATATAAAAACAACAAAACAGAAACATACACATACATAGAACAGACATTGCATAAAAAGTACATTCAGTGATTACACACAGGCATCCTGGTCCTTTTTCATGTTTCCTGATCCACGTTGTTATGGTCTGGCCGAGTAATATGTAATAGATATTGTGCAGCGCCGATGATTATTTTAGATTTTTCTTTCTTATCAATATAAAAGTAGATATGGTCTATTGAAGTCTACTGTCTTGTTTGTTAATACTCGCAAACCTCCTCGGATGTCTGGTGAGTATTTTTATGAGGAGTATTTTACTTAATAAGATGTTAGGTCATTGACAGGTGCTAAATGATGCTAAATGAATCTTGCATCTTGGTTGTGGCGACTTAAAAAGGAAGATTCTGATAAGGCCAGACATCCTGCAATTATCATGTTCAATTTCATGTTCTTTATTTTTCCACATTTGTTTGGCATTCGTCTTTAATATTGAGTGTTTTTTGTTATTTAAAGAAATTTAAAACTCCAAATAACAGAGAAGAAAGTAATCTCTCTTGCTTCAAAGAGATCCCACAAAAAGCCATGCTCTTAGCCCACACTTTATTTAAATTCCTAATTTAAATCTATAACATTTATCTTTGACACTTATCAATACACTCTACCTCCCACAGATAAAGATGGAGAATGTATACAAAGTAAACACAAAGGTCTTCAGCAGTGCCTAGAGAACAAAAAGTCCCACTATTTACAAGGGTTGCTGAAACGGTCAAAGAGTGAGGACAAGACACTGAAAGATATCACAGAATACACTTGCAAGTGAGTTATGATCCTTTCTTGGAATGGCGGTAATCCCATTTCCATGAATATGAGTCAAACAGAATACGCTTTTTTTTGTTTTTCAAATTATTTTGAACGATAATATAAACTATTTTAAACTTCATAAACAATACAATTAACAAATACGCCAAATGCCGGCCCAGTTAGAATGATCTGTTTATAGACATCGTTTGGACTTTTATAGCTTGAAATTTTACCATTGTAGCGTGTGTAAGTTGTAAGCATCAGAGACAAAACACTCAATACTTACTTTGGAAAACGTTCAGATTTAACTTTCTTAAGTTTTCATTTCCAACAACGCAAATGAAATAAATTCATGAATGTGGCAAAGTTAAAAGTTTTTATACTCTTTAAAGAAAATGTATGTATGGTTTGGGCTGTAACTAATTGTTATCCCTGAGCTTTACTGATGTAGACAAGCGTGACATGAAGCCCTTCAGACTCGACACCAACAGTTGGGAGAAAGAAGCACTGGATGGATCCACATGGACAGCAAGCATAAAGGAAGGGTCATGGATTGCAGGTGGCGTAAACACACGAAGAAGAAAGAAGGTTGAAAAACTGCAGCGTCTTGTGATTACAGATGTCCTTTAATTGTAGATGCGTAGATTGGCTTGTTTAGTCACGTGCGTTGTTGTAAAGGGAAAAGATAGTCTCTCGAGACGTAGCATGCTACAGGGGTGTATGGGGTTCTGTAGGAGGAGGAGCACATCCGCCAACTGGGCAGTCGGGCTCTATGAGCAGCTCATTGACCTTGGACTCTACTCAGAGCCAAGCTCTCACCTGTGGCTCCATGCTGTTGTCTGCATGCGACAACGGCCACAGCCAGGCTAACCGTCTGGATTGACAGGCCAAACCATGTAAGGGTTAGTCAGAGCTAGTATCTGGTGAAACTACGGTCTCTGTCAACCACCAACACGTGAAGTCTAGTTGCGGCTGTATGGCGCTCAAGTCGAATTGGACTACAAGGGCCATCAGGTGTCACCTAACAAACGCCGTGGAATGTTAAGAAGCACTGTGGGACATGTAGAGCACACTGGTCAACCACTGCACCCCAAACCAGCTCCAGTTGTCTGGACTCTGTTCTGCCACTGGATTGAGATGGCAAGGGCCGAGAGGGTATGAAGGCTGATGCAGCGCTTATCTCCTTCACTTTATACATTTTCATCGCACAAGCCACATATTATTGTCATCTGCCAGAGAGACAGAAAGAAGATATATTTCTAGCGGTAAAGCCAAAACCCAGTGTTTCAAACATGCTTCTTTTATAATGTTTGTAATTTTTTTAGTTAATATACACACATACATTAGGATTATATATTTGTGGAAAGGCAAACAACTAGATCTATCTTTAGTAATTCGGTTGAGAATAGTAGTTTGTTATCATTAGTCTCGTGAGGCGAGTTTAGTTAAGAAATTGCAATAGTTAACAACTTTTTGGCCTGTAAAACTAAAAATAGTAAACTTAGAATTTGTTAATTGTTCTCTATTAAGGACGAATTAATTAGAAAATAGTAAAAATGTCTCCTCAATCTCAAGATATTTTTTCTTAGTTGGTGGAAAGATAACTGTGTTAATTTCGTTTTTATTCTGACGAATATTTATGATCTCCCTTATCTTTATTTTTAGTTATTGATAGTTGTTTAAATTAACATACTATAATTATTTCACAGATATTTCGTTTTCTACATGACGTGTCTTAAGACAGAGGCCAGTTCCTGTGGCTGTAATGTCACCAGTCTGTACCAACGTCTGCTTGGAGATATTCTCTACCCACCTGCTTGCCCTCGGTCACTGGTCACGTCAGAATACTCCTGCAAAGCCGCGGTGATCCGGTGGTCGAGTCACGGGATTCTACTCTGTGTTTTATGGGTGACAGTCTTCTGGATGTAATTTAGCAGGAAAATTGTGTGCTTAGTTGTATAGTGTAGGGGTGGAATAGTTAGTCAGCACATGTAATAATGGAGGGATTGTTGTTATTGAAATGGGTGTGATTGTTTGCTTGTGTGTCTTTAGAATGATTGGACAAAATGATACACTGGAATGATGGGACACAAAAGATATATTAAAATGATTGGACAAAAAGATATGCTAGAATGATTGGATAAAAAGATATACTAGAATGATTGGACAAAATGATACGTTAGAATGATTGGACAGAAAGATAAGCTAGAATGATTGGTCAAAAAGAAGTGCTAGAATGATTCGACAAAAAGATAAACTATAATGATTGGACAAAAATATATAGTAGAATGATTGGACAAGGAGATATACAATGTTTCACATCAGATTAACAATATATTTGTATATAATATGTATATGTATATAAATATTCTAGTTACATATCACATTGATTCAAATAATATTTGAAATAATTGAAACGAAACATTTATATGTGTTTGTTATTGTATTTATGTATCGCGTCTGACGTGTTTCTCCAGCACGCTCAGTTTGCTATGGTCCATCACTTCTGTGGACACGTGAGCGTAGAGGGGAGGGGGTATCTGGGAGAGGTTCCAGTGCTGCCATAATGCTTTCAGCAAAAAATTTGCTCTGCTCGAATGAAATCTCGAATTGAAAATTCTTTATTTACAGCGGATGGGTCGAGGTGGCCGAGTGGTAAAATTCTTGGGTTACAAACCAATGGGTATCCAGTTCGAATGTAGGCTAAGATTTGTGATCTTTCAGACGTCCCTGCAACCACCCTAAGTCTAATGGGGTCTAAAATGTTGTTGACCTGGTCACATGACAGAGTCATTAACCGTAGGTCATAGTAACATCATAGATCGCACGAAGTATATATTTTTTGAACAGCTCGAGCACGTCAGTTAAATAGTCAAGTTTAAGTCATTCATTCCACATCCCGCATTCCACGGTCCACAAAATATTTTTTATCCTTTTTAATTAAATTTTTAACACTTTATTTGATGTGTCTGCTGTTGCCAGATATAATTTCCCATATCCCCAATGACGCCACTGGAAGGACAGAGTAAAGTTCTTCTTTCAGACAGACCTGGCGATCTAAAGGTCATCTGTTTCTTTGGTCCACGGTTAACAAAACGAGAGTGTCATGTGGCCAGCACAACACCAACCACTTTTACGTTTACCCAACTAGTGTCATGTACCCATTGGAGATGGGTGGACTCAGAGGCGCCCAAAAATATCGAAATAAAAAAACCCAGTCTTCAGCGGGATTCGAATACGGAATCCCTGGTTCGAAAGCCAAGTGCTTTATCGCTCAGCCACCGCGACTCTACTAGGATATGTTCTACTAAAGACTACTCTTGTCATTATATTTATTGTCTGTCAATCCATTGCTTGGTGAACTAATGTTGTGAGTGGTTTAGTAAAATAGACTATCAAATGTTGATGTAATGAGTTGGGGACTTTAGATGTGTAAGATATTAATTGTCTTATATTTGAAATGTGTAGATAATTGTAGAGATTTTTATGTAGATATTATACAAAATAATATATGGCTATGTAATTCACACCTACGTAAGCCTGTGAATTCTAAGCAGTTATTTGTAAATAAAAGTGTTAAAATTTTAATTATTAAAATTGTGTTTGTAATTGTACGTTTTTTTTCTATAATAGTGCAATGAACTTACATTCTGAACATAGTTTAGTTATTCAATAAAATAAAATGTTTTGAAAAAAAAGGAAAGACAGTTGCTACACAATTGATTTTGGTATACTAATACATGGTAGATGACTATTTTAGATCCTGGCCGCTGTATTGAATATTGTGTTGTTTTTTAAACAAATTGTGAATTTTAAACTTGAACTAATTAACATTTGCTGTTGTTTGTATTCGCTACGCAAAGGAGAGTCGGAGGATTTTATAATTTGGTTATCGTTCTTATTAGGTGGCAAAACATGTATGGTAAAACATGGATTACCCCCACTGGTTCACAGATGAGATTGAAGAATAGCGCTCTGAGTAGCCTCTGAGAATGCTATAAGCATGAAAGTAGGTTATATGAAAACTATAATAATAATGATAATAATAATAATAATTCCTCAGTGGAAACTGATAAAGGGAATATGATGAATTTGGTCTCCCTTTAACGAAACTCGACCCTGGCTGAGCCAGAGAATGAATACTCGTTCTTTTCTAACATAATAATAATATAATTATTATTTCCTTAGCTATTCTATAGCTATTTTTCAGCCATTCATCTCATGTCTATGTAATGATCAATAGTCGATTCTCGACTGAAGAATACTATAGCTCATCGTTGGTGACAGTGGCGGGTGACACCCGATAGGTGGTGACACCCAAGTGTAAAAAGGCACTTTTCCAAAAAAAAAAAATTAAAAAATACCGACTTTAAAATGTGACAGATGCAAAATCATAAAGCTTAGAAATGGTTGAATAAAATTATTCTAAAAGGGGAAAAGCATCAATAGCAAGACTTCCACTAATTCCAGATAGTGGGCATGTCCACAACGAGAAACTCGAGAGAAGACTGAAGAACATTTTGGGAGCAGGACTTAAGCTTCAAAAAATTGACAAGGACGTCATTGCCATGATTGACGTATAGATCGGAAAACACAGAAACATCTTGTTTCATAGATAGCTTACTATCGCATTGATTTGATATATGGTGTCGAACTGAAGAAGACTTTTCATTGAATAATGAAATTTGTTTTCTTGGGATTGTGGAAATGTTATCCAAATATGAGCCAGTGCTGAAATAATAACTTATACGATCGCAAGTCAGCGATGAAAAAAAAGTTACTTTCCAAGCTTGTACCAAATATATATATAAATGTTTTAGCAAACCACTTAAGGGATATACTTATCAGAGATGAGAGACATAAATGCTGCAAGGTACTCTTATATTACTGCACACCTAACATAGATCTCTGAAGTTGTAAGATATGTTAACAGTAGCAATGGTAATGTTGAAATGACAGAAATGTAGGATATTCCTCTTAATGTGGGCCAAATCTGGTGAATCAGTTCTGTAAATTTAAAACGCCTGAAAAGAAATGGGCTTAACGTATCGATATGGTGAGCTGAGGGACATGGTAATGCAGCTACAATGTCAAGGATTCATGAAGAAGTGCAGGCAGCAATAAATGAAGAACAGAAAAGAAACTTGAATGGATGTGTACACCGTTTACTTAAGATATGTGGTCTAAATTCTTAATCGCAAAATATTTTCTAATTATATTTTCTTGGTTCTCTAGAAAAAGGGTTTTCTTTATTTGCCGCTAATCCTAATAGATGGGATAATATAATTAATGATAGCGTGTCATATGAACAACTCGCTGGTGTTGCTGTTAGACCCATTAAAGAAAGATTTTATGAAAGTGTGACGGCGAAAATCTTTGCCGTCTCTCTGAAAATACAAACACTAGAGACGCAGCGCAAAGACGCTTGCCAGCTGTCTGTGAATACATGCATAACTTTCATTGCTTGACTTTCTTATCTTATCTTATCTTATATAATAAGGACGTTACTTCAAAAAGAAGATGATTATTGGCAGATGTACTCAAAAAAGTAAACTAAACAAAGAGTACCTTCAAATTAAAGTGTTTATTATTTTCAAAGTGGTGGCTAAATTCGAGCACTTATACATTTACTCTACGAAATATGTTAAAAGTTAGCTCAATAATGTTATTCAGATAACTTTTTTTCAAATCAAACTAGCATGTTAATGCAAAAGAAAAATAAGTTTTAACAATATGAAAATATCAGGAAAGTATTCGTAAGATTCACTATTCAAATAGAGAGCAAGAAGTTAATACTGAGCAATCTCTTTTATACTGGGCCTGACGTCAAGATATGTGAACAGAAATACTAAAACTAGAATACTAGAATGCAGCAAAGTTTTGAAGGACGTCAACGAATCTCTACCAGCCTTTGAATTAAACTTTTAACTGCTTCTTGCCAAATGCATGTTTACAAGGCGTCGTATGAAAAGAAGCTTTGCAAAACTAAATTTAACTAACAACTTTCTCTCATTAAAACATTAACTAATAACGTTCTCTCATTAAAACATCAACTAATAACGTTCTCTCATTAAAACATCCACTAACTACGTTCTCTCATTGAAACATCAACTAACAATGTTCTCTCATTAAAACATCAACTAATAACGTTCTCTTATTAAAACATCAACTAACAACGTTCTCTCATTACAACATTAATTAACTTCTTATTAATATTTTAAAAAATCAAATCAAGCAACACTGTCCATCGGAAACGACGTCGCAAAGTATATTGAGTTTACAGTTATTTATAAGTTTTCTAATTTGAAATCCTGAAAAGGAAATTTAAATATTTATTTTCTTAAGTTATTTTAAAATTTTAAATGTTAAAAAAATTCTTTTAAAATTTTTCTACCTATCAATATACTTTTCAATAAGTTGCATTTTTCATTAGCTGTCTTCATGAAATTACCACTATATGTGACTATAATGATCAAAAGTTCCCATTAAGAGCTGTTTAATGTTTACTTAGGAAAGCATGCTCAGTTGGTTTTTAATTTGTTTCTAATTTAAAAATCGTAGATGTTAATGTATGTAATGATTAACGATAATATGTAAGAGAAAAAAAATATAATCGATACTCATTTAAACTTTGTGTAGCAGCAATCAACGAACTGTATTATTGCGCAAAAAAATCCACTGAACAACGATAGTTTTTTATTTGAAGAATAAGTGTAATGCGGGGGGGGGGGGGGTTGACACCCTGATTTTACCGCACCGGGTGATACCCACCCTAGTGACGCCTCTGGTTGGTGACTTTTGTCAGATGTGCCAGATTTATTTACTAAAGTAAGAATATGTATGTTAAACTGACATGCACACAAAGAAGTTCCTATGGGTGTGCCTCATGCACGCCTCTTGTACTTTGTCCTGTTTGTATTAGTCATCGAAGCTACCTAACAAAATCTGTGTTTATATTATATTTGTGGCATTGTGACGTAAACTACCGTTGTTTGATACTTGCTTACTTTATCTTAAGTTTACCAAACCAAAAAATGGTGTCACTGATAAAGAATTCTTGGAAGAAATAATTCTATTTTTGTCATTATTCATTATTCTATATGATAGCTAAACCGTGTCCACCTGACGACTGAAGAGACAATCAGATGATGTGAAGATCGTGTTTCTAAGGCCCACGGTTAACTAGGGGTTCATGCGGCCAGCCAAACGACCAACCGCTTTTGATTTTCCTAACTATTGTCTTACTTGGATGGATTCGTGGGCGTCGTAAATTCCAAAATTTAGATTTCCATTTGGATTTGATTCAGAAATCCTTTGACTGGAAGACAACCACTTTACTACTCCGCTGCGACTAATGCCAGCGACAGCCAAATTTTTTAAATTACTCTTCGCTTTTTGGAATTTGATTCTACAGCGCTGAAAATTGCCAAATAAAATTATATGTTGTTGTCTTTTGTAAATACTGTACACCAGGTAAATCAATGGAGCATACTAAAACTGGAATTATCTGCATCAAATTTCACAAAACTAAATACTTTACTAATATTGGTGTTTTAGATCCTGCTTTTGTTTTTGTTTTTAATTTTTATAAATATTCTTTTTTTTTCGTATACTTACTTTAAATGTGAATATTTCTCTTAATTGTTCCATTGTGGCTATAGTATTCATTTTATAAAAAGCTTTTATGTAACACACATTATTGATTGTTAATAGTATGTAAATGTACTTTGAAACACATGAGATATATATTACATGCAAAGTCTGCAGTATATTTTGATCACGAGATTTGAATACACAATGCGTTTATTCTAATACTTCACATGTTATCAATGTTTGTGAGATATGAACTTTATGTTAGTAGGTGCCAATCAGCTGTTATCGTTGTTTGTTAACTCACTCTAAGAGGTAATCGTATAGAAAAATAGTTGTGATTCATTGTAAACAATTATTGTGACTACTGTTTAAGATTATTTACAGAACACAAGCCTCTCCACAAAGTGGAAATAATTTATTTAAATAGAATAATTTATAAATGAACTTTGATAAAATTATGGAATGATGGTCGCATGTTTGTTTGCATTTAAATATAATGAATTTTAGTAAGCCAGTAGAATCTGGTCCTATGCTGTTAAGTAGAATATGAAGCAGCTTTACAGGAATAGTGGTGACCGAGTTGGAAAGCGTTTGGCTTCCGAATCAATGGTCACGGGTTCAAAATTCATTGAAGACTGTGATTTTTTATTTCGGGATATTAAGGGCGTCAACATATCTCTAATCCAAACCGTGTGAATAGTCTAAGAGGTGAGCCGAAGGCTCTTCGAGCTCTAAGTTTGAAAAAAAAACCTGTCTGAATCCGTCCGAGAACAAAAACAAACAGTAAAAAAAAACAAACCTGCGGACCACAGGTCTGTCTGGGAGCGACCCGAGTCAATGCCTATAGGGCATTGCTGTTTCCAATACCACTCGGTGGCACCGGGGGCCTCCACCATCTACCTTCGTTGTACCAAGCTAACTGTGCAGAATCCGCCATTGATGAGACGGTCCCTTGAGGAACAGCGCATGTATTTGTGACTGGTTTGTGGGAGCTTTCTTACAAATCCGCACCTTGAAGGGGCAAGACTCTCGTCCGCCCATGGGCACTCCCACGGGAATCATATTTGTTACCCTTTCGCCTAACCACTTCCTCTAGTGAGCCGTTTCCACGGGAGCGCCACGTTGAGGCAGGATATCGTGCACCCGCTAATCCAAACCTGTCGTTGTACTGGTTACATGACATCAATAATTCGCAGTCAGTTACAAGCGCCTCACTTTTACCCCCCCCCCCTGCCCCATTTAGTCCTAGAGCCTCAGTAAAAACACGGTCTCCTTTAATGGTCTGTCATCTTTTTCCTGCACTTTCGGCCTCATCTAGTACACTGCGTCGCCATGTTCTTTTTGGTCTTCCTCTATGTCTTGTTCCCTGTTGGCTCTACTCTAAGGCCTGTCTAGCTCTGTTGTTAGTATCTTTTCTAAGGGTGTGACCAATCCATCTCCACTTCCTCTCTAAGATCTGTCCTCTCATCTGCCTTTGGGTGTTTTCTATTTTGTCATACCAGTGTATTATTTTAAATATTTCTCAGACATCTGTTGATGAAGGTCTGTGCTTTCTTTGTTGTTGCTTCAGTTCTCCATGTTTTGAAAACATACAGTAGCCGTAGGACATATACCGTTTCATTATTTGTTACATATGGCCATTTCAGACGACGGGATTCCATTCATACAAATATAATAAAACCTTTTTACTTTATTGACTTGGAGGGCGCGGTGGCTGAGAGGGAAAGCGCTTGGCTTCCGTACTGGAGGTCCCGGGTTCGAATCCTGGTGAAGGCTGGGATTTTTATTTCGGTATTTTCGGACGCCCTTGAGTCCACCCAGCTCTAATGGGTACCTGACATTAGTTGGGGAAAAGTAAAGGCGGTTGGTCGTTGTGATGGCCACATAACACCCTCGTTAACCGTGAGCCACAGAATCAGATGACCTTTACATCATCTGCCCTATAGACAACAAGGTCTGAAAGGGGAACTTTTTTTTTTTACTTTATTAACTTTACCGACTTTGCATTTAAAATTTTAATTGGAAAATTCTATACGTAAAAATAATAGTAAATTAGTAATAATAGTGAGGAGTGCTCAGTGACAAATTAAAATAAATAGTTCTAATCTTTCAGAAGCCGCTTAAAATTGACAACGAAAAAAAAAATATCCACTAAGATGTAATTTATGTTATTACATAGTTTATATCAACTTACTCTGGTGCGATATTTCTCACACAGCCATTCTTGGATCAAGTTGAAACTAGACACAATTATTCATTGACATAGACAAGACATGCATGAAATTAAAAAAAATTAGTCAATTAATAACTCTTAAATACTTTTTTTTTTCAAATCAATTAAGGACAAATTATCGTTCAGTATGTATATAAACGTCTAAATATGTAGGGTTCGTTAAGTAAGCCCATTATTTCTCACAACACCTATTCTCGGATAAAGTTGAAACTTTAAACAATTACATATTGTATTTGTAACTAACAAAACATGAATCAATTTAAAAATGAACAAATGTAAAATATCATTTTTTTGGTAAATGATATTTTGTTTGATATCGAATAAAAGAAATAGCTTCTAAATTATTGATTGATACGTTTGTAAATGTGGAGTTCTTTGCTTTAGATAATCTTTTTTTAAGGAGTTATTTTCTTTCGTTTTCATTTTTTTTTTCGTGGTTGATCAAATGGACCGAGCATATAGGACTCTACTTAACGGCAACAGTTTCTTTATCTTTCTTCGAATGGAAGGTAAAAAAAAAGTTCAACTTTCAGACCGTGTGGTCTATAGGGCAGGAGTGAGTTATGTGGCCCGCACAACGACCAACCGACATTACTTTTCCCCAAGGTTGTCTATAGGGCTGATTACGTAAAGGTCATCTGTAGTTTCTGTACTCCGCAAAGCACCCGAATGTGATGGCATCCCCCCCCCCCATTTCTTCTAAAACAGTGCAAAACTACACTAATCAAACCTCTACAAGAACTGCTTTGTAAATGTTGGCAAGAAGGTGCTGTGCCACAGGATCTGCGGGATGAATAGATCATCACCCTGTACAAGAACAAAAGCGACAGAAGCGACTGCAACAACTACAGGGGAATCTATTTCCTAAGCATTGTAGGCAAAGTCTTTGCTTGAGTGATCCCCAGGCTACAAAAACTTGCTGATCCGCTGAACAGTGGAGTCAAAGAAGGATGTGTCCTGGCCCCAACCCTTTTTGGAATACTCTTGTCAATGCTAATCCACCACGCATTTGATTATTCCACCGAAGGCATATATCTTCATTCCAGATACGATGGCAAACATCTGTTCCTGTGGCCAGCACAACGACCAACGGCCTTTACTTTTCATCCAATAATGTCAGGTACCCCATTAGAGCTGGTTGGACTCAGAGACGCTCGAAGATCTCGAAATAAAATCCAAGTCTACACCAGGATTCGAACCCCGATACTAGGTTCGAAAGCCAATCGCTTTACCGCTCATCCGACGCGCCTCCTTCTAGTAAAAGGGCCAATATAATAATGTGGTAATAATGTTCTAATAATGTGATACACCGATCTTTATAAGTCACACAAATAAGAATAACGTTATTTGACCTTGACAATATTATCTTGCTTTAACTTTAAAAAAATATGTTTAAAAAAGGAGTGCCGTGTTATCAGTTGACAATTTTTTTCTAAGAAGACTGCCCTTCAATGTGACGTGATGAAAAAAAAAGCTTTGTCAGTTGTTACTAACACTTTTAACAGCAAGGACTATTAAACCCACTACGGATCATTTTTAATTATAATAGTATTATAATATACCTTTGTTTGTAACAAGGACTAACTCACTAAGGATACAAAAATTGTTATGAAATATTCTTGTCTTTCAGTAAGTATATAGCCTACTCATTATGAACAGCTGATGTTCTGTACATATCACGGGCGTAGCCAGGATTTTTTTCGCTTAGCTACGCCCAAGAATATTAGTGCATATTTCATTTTTTTTTAATATTAAAAGAGTATATTTTAGTTTCAAACCCCGCTGAACTCAAAACCCCTTCGGCAACACCGATACATAACATTTTGAGTGTGTACCTTACTTTTCTTATAGTATCGTAAATTTCGGAAGGGGTTTTAAAATATAAATCTTCATTAGCTAAGGTTATAGAAATTGGGGATTGTCGTCTGCGTATTTTTTTTTTATAGAAGAAGGGGGTTAAACTGTAAAAACCCCTGGTAGGGGGTTTTAAACTTAAAACCACATTGGCTGCACTGGGGCAAGATAAAAAAAAAAATAAAGTTCCCCTTTCAGACCTTGTGGTCTATAGGGCAGATGATGTAAAGGTCAAGGGGCAAGATGGTTTAGTATTAAAATCTCACCTAAAATAAATAAAATCAAAGCAAAAAATCAGTCACTTAACTCCGACCTCCCCCCCCCCCCAAGGGAGGAGATTTCATTTTGGATGGGGTCAAACCCCCAAACCCTCCCCCTGGCTACGCCCATAGTACATATGATTTTCATATAAGTGTGCACAATATTTCGACATTAACTTCTTTTTAATGTAAAGGACTTTCATTGTGATTACATAATGTTAACTCTAGTATATGCATTATGTACTGATACAAGAAAGTGGAATTAAGTTTTTGTCATATTTTTAGCACTATTAAAGGGTTGGATCTTAGCATCTCAACGGTACTAGAGACGTTTTACCAAAGGGATGGATTTATTTCAGAGGTTTTGAATAATAGATATTGTTCCCAATCCATTTTTTGATATCCAAATTTCTAAAATTGTAACCAACTGTGGGATAAGAAAAATTTCCCTAGTTCACGATCATTTGTCATCACAAAAAAGGTACAAGGCATTGAGCATAAAAAACAAACAGTCAAAAATACAACTTTAGTTCCTATCGTTATTCAATATGTGATTATACATTAACTTTCTGATGTAAATTTCCTTGTAATGTTAAAGAGAAACTGTCAAATGAGTGCATAGTTTGTGTGCAATTGAATACATTGTTTCCTATAAGACAGATGATAAAGATTAGTATGATAACAAAAATTATAATAATAGCAATAGTAATTATTATTATTAGTAGAAATAGTAGTATTATGTTAGAAAAGAATGAGTATTCATTCTCTGGTGCAGCCAGTGTCGTGTTTTGTGAAAGGGAAACAGAATTCATCGTAGTTCTATTATCTGCTGGACCGGTGGGGCACCACACAAAATCTGTCAAATTTCTTTGTACATTCTTCTCTGATATAATTAATTCTGATTTTCTTTCTGAAAATATTGAAACCTGCCTTTTTACCTGTCTGGGTGGACCACTTCGGGGGCAAATTTTGAGTTTGTTTTTTTGTAACCTTGTTTTATTCTGAATTATAGTGCTTTTTTTTTAGAAGAGCCTATTAAAAAAAAAAAAACTTTCGCTATCGTGTTATGATTATGTTAATGAAAATGTTTAATTAGTCACGACTTTGTCAATAGTTTAAAGATGGCCTACTCTTACGTATCTTTGGCCTTCTAGTTCTTTCCCCCCCCCCTCGCTCCATAAAAAAAGTAAAGATAGGTAAAATATCTTGAAGGCTACGCCTCTAGTGGTAATAATTTCAGAATAAAAAAAACTATTTCAATCGAATAAAAATATGCTATGTAAAAAGCTAATTTCTGCAAAAGTATCAGCTACGGAATTCCCTCCGGCAGCTTCTGCAACTGAGTTGGTGCCAAATGTAATGCGTTGCGTTCCTTTGGATCACATCAGCAAGGTCGAGAGAGGGATCATGACGCATGGGCCACCCATGACCCCTTTATCTGAGGCCCAGGAATGCGTCCAGGAGAGGATACTCTGGTGCTGCTGCAAAGTGGCTAAAAAAACACGGGAGACAACAGTTACGGGTTATAAGTCCAACTTGATTGGCGTAATGTATGGACGCCACGGGTTCTCTCTGACGGTGGGAGAGGTCTTCGCGCCTCACTGTTTAACCAAAGCCAGT
>JADKLZ010005465.1:3139982-3150379 GCA_021533235.1 Biomphalaria straminea | reverse complement strand
GTAAATTTCCTTTTATTAGAAAGGTAATATAGAGCGGCTTAAAACAGTGCTTGGTCCATTCTCCTGATTACCAGATCTTGATGCGAATCTTAAAAATAAAAGCGTTTATCATAGTTTTCTCTCCTGCTTGTGGAAGCTTACCTAAACTGTGCGTACTCACACTCTTGTTTTTTTCTTTTCAGTTTAGCATTTTGGATAACAAGTTTCCTCCCTTTGAATTATTCATTTAAAAACCAGCAAACGTATTTTATGAGAGAGAGAGAGAGAGTGACATAACACAACTAGAGTCATTGAAGCTATCGAGGGTTTGGCTTTCTGAGTGACAAATCAGTGATGAATTTACTAAGGGACAAGAACATTTCGTTTTCGTTTGTGCAGTAATAATAAAGTGTGCCCACTTTCTAGTCGATTCTTACATATTTAGATTACACTAGAGCCCTTCAAATTAAATACTAAATCTTCTATTAGAAATCAGGAAAAAAATATTCTACAATATTAAGTAATCAGGTTTTTTTGGTGAACAATCAAGAAAATCTTAAATCTGAGAGGAGGCGAATGCTTAGCTTGACTTATTTAGTATTATATCCGATTGACTTTCAAAATCATCTTAAATAAATGTATAAAAGTAAGAATTTCCAACATAATCTTGGTGAATAAAGCAGTATCGCGATAAAATCGGTGCAATTTTAGACACTAATTACCTCAGCACAGCACTGAGCAGATTTGAGCAGTTCAAACCAACAAAACCTTTTAGCATTCCAGGAACACCATCTCAAAACACATAGTAAAGATATCCACGATAACATCGAGATGCCCTTGTACCTCAGCGAACTGATTACTCCATATGTCCCACAGAGAGCCCTACGCTCAATGGACTCAACGCTTTTAGTGGTGCCACGTTTTTCCCTCAAAAGCTACGGTCAGCAGGCTTTTTCAGTTCACGGACCAAAGGTTTGTAACTCACTCCCAATTGATCTCAGACAGACAACTGGCTACACCACTTTTAAGAAGAACATCAAGACCTATCTGTTTAGAACTTTTTTAGATTAGTTTGTCATATCCCATATTTGTAATGTTTTTACAGCGCCTTGAGCCTACATTTTGTTTGTTAACAGCGCTTTATAAATAAATTATTATTATTGTTAATCTATTTTGGAATGGATTCTGGATCTCTAGAAATGCAATCGGTCGATTTAAAAATTAAAGCTTTGTGGTGTGAAAAATTTACAGAGTTAAAAACAAGTTGGAAGAGTTGGAAGTCCAAAAATGTAAATTCGTAACGCAAAAAAAAAGTGGACAGCTTTACACGAAATGCCGCGAGTTGTTTCGGTGAATGGAATAATCTTCCAGATTGCTACAGTGCGGGAAGATGTTGGCAATTGGAGTTCTGACTATCTTCGGATCGACATCGTTGTGCGAGAAAGCGTTTTTTTTTCTTCATGAATATAATTAAAAGCAAAGTAAGATGCCAACTAAATTGGAAATTTAGAGTCGTGTTTGAAACCAAAAACAACAATTTATGAGTCAAATGTATTCAAACTCTCTAAAACCAATCGAAGTCAACGCTCTCATTGAATTTGTTTGCTCACTTGTTCGCTATTGAAGCTTCAATATGCATTGCAAGCAAATGTTTAACTGCTTTGATTGTTACCGAAATAAAAAAATAATTATGAAATAATGCCATAAATAAATTATTTAATTTGTTGTAAAAACACTACTTATATATAAACAGATTTTTTTTTCACTTACAAAATTGTAAAAATTCCATTTATTGTTACAAGAAAAAATGTGTGGCTCTTTAAAACTTTAAAACTTTGTAAATTGAAATTTTTGGCTCTTTCGAATCAAAAGATTGCCGACCCCTGTCCATACCTAACCCAGGGTTTGGCAGCCTTTCGAGTCGGAAGAGCCAAAAATTACAATTTACAGAATTTCAAAGTTTCTAAAGAGCCACAACCTTTTTTTTTCTTCCGAACATTTCGTTAAGAATATTTTGAACTGACGATGGTAGAGCGCTTTTAAAAAGATTCTGCTAAATATCTTGATTAACGAATTCATGACCTCAACTATTTCGTCCGGAACACAAAGCGCTCCATGGTATATTATTTAGTGAAACGTAAAAATTTCATGGTTTTATTTTGCACCAAAGAATCGTTATTGCCCCTTTTTTATTTCCTGTCATACTTCTGGCTCCATCAGTTACTATTCAAACGATTTATGTAAATCGATTTTAATGTCTTCAATGCATCTTCGCACGACATACGCTCTTTCATTTCCTCTGGTTTGCCACGAGAGCGGTAGCAATCCTTGAAGTTCTTCTTTTAGATCTTGGGGAGACATATATCTGACAAAAAGGCCAACTTGTGCCGTGTCTTTTATTTCGTAAGACTCACATATCAAGTGATAAGGCTGGAGAAAATTGAATATCTTCCACCTGCAAATATGTTACATTTCAAGACATGGAGAGTGGTGCGCTGAAAAGCGAGTACAAGTGGCTTAGAGATAGAATAAAATCAGAACAATTTTTAAAGTTTTTTTTCCATTAAAAAAGATAATATTTCGCATGGAACTAAAGAGCCGCAGCTTAACATCCAAAGAGCTTCATGTAGCTCGCGAGTCGCAGGTTACCGACCCCTGGTTAGGGCGGCATGATTAGGAAATGTGGCGTTAAAGTTTATTTGTTTCATGAAGAGTGTAAAGTTTTGACTCAGCCACATTGACGCGAAAATAAAAAAACAAGCAATACAGAAAAAAAAAATAAAAAAAAAAAAATTATCCAAGGGAAAGAACCCCAAAGTACTGCTATTTCCCTGAAAATTACAGGGTTTACCTCCCTTTCTGCTAAAATAAACAAAATTAATTAATTAGTGCTATATGAGTAAATAATTGGTTAATTTTTGTATTGATTTGTGTATAATTAGGAATTATTATGCAAAATTTCAACTTGATCCGAGAATGGAAGATATGGTAGATGCTGGTAATAACGTAATAAGGGGACTAAATCCATAAACATATATATCTACATCTCTTATTAAGTAGCAGTTATTTCCCTTATTTCGAAATCAAATTTTAAAAATAATAATCACGAGCTTCCGATTAACTAATTATTCAATTTTGTATTGATTCATGTCTTGTAAGGTTTAATAAATAAGTGTACAAACTTTAAACGTTATCCGAAAACGGGAAACGGCAGAAAAACATACAGAAGTTCAAACTTTTTATCAGACAGAGTGAGTCTATAGAAGCCTTATAGCAAAAACAGAATACTTTTGGCAGCTTTAGAGATATATCGGCTTTAGTTTCTAATTACCGACATGCGACGGTTCTCTTTATTACGTATTTAACTTCTTGTCATCGTTCATCGTCGAGTACCTTTTGCCTTTGTTATTTTTGTTATTCGAAAGTTACCTTTGTTTAGACGTATCTGCAAAGAAAATAACTTCTATA
This sequence comes from Biomphalaria straminea, assembly GCA_021533235.1. Taxonomy (NCBI): domain Eukaryota; kingdom Metazoa; phylum Mollusca; class Gastropoda; family Planorbidae; genus Biomphalaria; species Biomphalaria straminea. The sequence continues at coordinate 3,146,932 of JADKLZ010005465.1, read as the reverse complement.
TTTTTGAGATATATAGTTGTACATTTGTAGTTCTTACCATAATAAATATTTTTGTTTAATCAAATTTTTTTTTTGTTTTTTTTTAATGTTTCGCTTCGGTAATACATGAACAGATCTTATATTGTCTGTTTTACCCATGTAAACACTCTGGAGATTGTGCATATCTTTGAGAAGAACAATAATATAAATTGAAGTAGCCCAACGATATAGGCTTCTATCACATTTGACTTCCTCTGAATAACATAAAACTTTAGCGCTCATATATAGTTCTCATTAGTCAGAAACAGCGATCCTCAAACTTTGACAAAAACGAATAGTTCACATATCAAATATATCAAATTGTGTTGTGTAAAGTAAAGTAAAGTAAAGTGTCCCCTTCAGACCTTGCGATCTACGGGACAGATGATGTTAAGGTCATCTGTTTCTTTGGTCAACTGTTAACGAGCAGGGTGTTATGTGACCAGCAAAATGATCAACCGCCTTTACTTTCCCAAACTAAAAGCAGGTATCCATTAGAGTTTGGTGGACTCAGGGGCGCCCTTAAAATCCTATATTCAAAATCCCAGTCTTCACCGGGATTCGAACACAAAAAATACAGACAGCTACGACGTTAAAATGTTCCTAGTCTTTACATTGTTAATCTTGTCCGAGTCACATTCAAACGATCAACACAAAATAGCCCGTGAATCAGTGTAGGTGTGTTACTTTAAAATCTTACGGTCCGCTTTCTATTTTCTAATCTCTCTTTCTCTCTCTCTCTTTCTTTCTTTCTCTTTCTCTCTTTCTTTCTCGCTCTCTCTCTCTCTCTCTTTCTCTCTCATTCTTTCTCTTTCTCTCTTTCTTTCTCTCTCTCTCTCTTTCTCTCTCTTTCTTTCTCTTTCTCTCTCTCTTTCTTTCTCTTTCTCTCTCTCTTTCTTTCTTTCTCTTTCTCTCTTTTCTCTTTTATTTTTTCTTATGAACTATCTAAAGCAACTATGTTACAGATTTTAAACAATGCCACTTATTCACATACACTTACAAAAAAATAATGATAATAATTATAATAATAAGCGTTGGAGATTAGGCTCTTACGGAAGTTATCGAAACTAACAATATACCCCACTGTCAGGGGCGGATTGGGTGTCAAAATCGGCCCGGGCATTTCTATACCATCCGGCCCACAAATTATACGCTACATGATGGGCATCCGATTATAGCTGTCCTCAAAAGCACTGTGTAAAGTTTTGTAGTGTATCGAAAGTAGTTAGCTATATGAATAATTTATTAGATGATTTTGAAACTATCATATAAACTGTATTACTAAATGAATAAAGTATAACACTTGGAATAGGGAATCTCTCAATGTGAACATATTTCTACAACCATATACATGTACATCGGGATCATCCATCAACGAACATATTATTTATGATTCACTTTCACTGCCAAAAGAAACCCTAATACCAAGACACAGGATATAGACGTAAGTACAAAGAAAAAAAGGGGCTTTGCCAAAATATGAAATAATCTTGAAAGCATTTGTTTTACTGAACGTAATGATATTAAATTACCTTCAAACAAGTGAACTTAATGTTCTGTCGTGTCTGAAGTCTGCTCTAAGATGCAGATAAACTAGGTATAAAAGTTATTGAGAAAGCAATACATGTCATCGCAGTCTTCATCTAGATCCGAACCAAAAACACCAGGTTCGGAAGCAAAGGGCATAACCACTCAGCCATCGCGTCCCCGTATCCTTGTGATATGGACAGTTAAATAATTGAGGATGAAGAGTTGTATTTGTAAACTGAAGTCCGTATGCCTGAGAAAATGGTGAGGAGTGAAAGTGAATCATAAACAATAAGTTCGTTGGTGGAGGATCGTCATGTACATGTATATGGTTGACCCCGGCACCTGGGAGACAGAGGCACATGACAGAGTATCATGGCGCCGTGCTGTGAGATCCGGCGCACAGGTTGCTGAGGAAAAAAGAACAACGCTTGCGAAAGAAAAACGCCAGAGAAGGAAAGCAAGGCAAACGACACTAGCTCCAGCTGGAATTACCTGCCCAGAGTGCGGCCGAACATTCCGGGCTCGCATAGGTCTCACCAGCCACATGAGGAGGCACAAAACCCCAGTGCAAATCCCTCAGCCCACTGGATGACAAAGTGGTCATCATCGAACCACGATGGACGAACTATAATAATAATATGGTTGCAGAAATGTGTTCACATTTAGAGATTCCCTATTCCAAGTGTTATACTTTATTCATTTAGTAATACTGCTCATTGGATAGTTTCAAAATCATCAAATAAATTATTCATATAGCTAACTACTTTCGATACATCATTAAACACAATGCTTTTGAGGACAGCTATAATCGGATGCCCATCATGTAATGTATAATCCGTTGGCCAGATTGTATAGAAATGCCTGGGCCGAATTTGACACCTAGTCCGCCCCTGATACAAATACTGCCGGTAATCCCATTGATCAGTCAATATAAATGCTGATATCATCAAAACGTATAGGAACTGTGGTTTTGCAAAAATATGTTTGAGTGAGAAGTTATATATTAACGATACTATAGCCTATAAAGTTGCCGGTATATTTGTGTAGATCTATAAATATGTAAATCTTTTTAGTTAATAGAATAGTATATTTTTTTATTTTTAAAATAATTGGAATTAATTTCAAGTTAATTGTAAAAAAAAATGAATGCCTTAAAAGAATAAGTTCTCATATTTGCCATAATTAATTGTTAAGTAGATTGCAATTGTTTTTGTTTTTTTATAGTGTTACAATTTTAACGTGACGACCTGGACATTATGATTTGTGGTGCGGCGTTTTCTATCTTGAATTTCTTCGATTGAGCATCCTTGTATGGGTCTGCGATGGGTCATCTTTCTGACATGAAGTATTACGCCAAGGTGACACAATAAAACTGACCATCTGAGGTGGAAGTGGTTCGATAAAACAAGCAGTACAAGAAAAAAACAAGATTACAAAGAGAGTTTGTGTGATACACAAAACTCAGAGGCGGCCCCCGTCGGAGTCGGATCCCTGTCAGATCCGCCTATTCGCAAGATGTTTCGGATGTTCCTTTTAAGTCCCTGGCTCAATTCCTGTATGCTCCCAACCTTAAACTATCGCAATATTTCTGAAAGAACAGTAAAGGTTAAATCATATTTTCAAAAGCCTTTAGTGTTTTTTTTTCTAACCGTGACGGACAGACCAACGAACAGGCAAAACGCACAAAAATATGTTAGTTTCATTTTAATGGGGGCATTATACAATTTTATTTTTAAAAATCTGATTTTTTTTTTAATTTAAGAAATTAGTTTAGAATTATGTCATTTCCGGTCTTTACGCTAGTACACGAAAGCCGCTGCTAAAAGTTCATTTAAAAAAATGTGCGTGACATCTATATGTCTAGGGCATTTCTTATAGTAACATTTCCTCCCTTAGATTTACGTAATTGTTTTAGAATTGGTGTTTTGTTATTAAAAAATCGCTTGCATAATTAATTTTATAAATTAAACGGTTTGCGTTTAGAAAACTAAAAGTAGCCAATGCACCTAAACTTTTCAAGCCGCATTTAATGGTGAAAAAATATTTTTCGTATCTCTTCTAGTTTTTGCGCTCTGAGTCTGACAGACGGACAGACGGACAGACAGACATAAATTCATTTTAAAAAATGTGCGTAATATATCTACATGCCGAGAGCATTTCTTATAGTAACATTTCCTCCCTTAGATTTACGTAATTGTTTTAGAATTAGTGTTTTGTTATTAAAAAATCGCTTGCATAATTAATTTTATAAATTAAACGGTTTGCGTTTAGAAAACTAAAAGTAGCCAATGCACCTAAACTTTTCAAGCCGCATTTAATGGTGAAAAAATATTTTTCGTATCTCTTCTAGTTTTGGCGCTCTGAGTCTGACAGACGGACAGACGGACAGACAGACATAAATTCATTTTAAAAAATGTGCGTGATATCTACATGCCAAGAGCATTTCATATAGTAACATTTCCTCCCTTAGATTTACGTAATTGCTTCACAATTGGTGTTTTATTATTAAAAAATCGCTTACATAATAATTTTTATAAATTAAACGGTTTGCTTTTAGAAAACTAAAATTAGCCGTTGCACCTAAACTTTTCAAGCCGCATTTAATGGTGAAAAAATATTTTTCGTATCTCTTCTAGTTTCGGCGCCCTGAGTGTGACAGACGGACAGACTGACAGACGGACAGACGGACAGACGGACAGACGGACATTTTGCACAAACCTAATAGCGGCTTTTTCCCCTTACGGGGGCCGCTAAAAATACTTAAAAAAAAAAAATTATCTAAGGGAATGAACAATTAAGTACAGCCATTTATCTGTATATTATGCGTTTATCTCCCTTTCTGACTTATAAAACAAAATTAATGTGTCTTGTTATCGACTAAGTTAAATTGTGCAAAATTTCAACTTGATCCGAGAATGGGAAGTGGGAGAATAAAAACCCGTGATTATGTAATAATGGAACTGAATCGTTCGATATATATTCTCATCTCTCATTCAGTATCATTTATTCTCCATTTTTCGAAATCAAACAATGTAATTTATCACCAACAATTAATAAACACATTGTTTAAGTTTTAGTTGGATTCATGTCTTGCCAGGTTCAATAATGAAAAACAATAAAGAATAATACAAAGTTTTAACTTGATCCAAGAATGGGAAATGGCTGAAAACGTTCAAACTTTTTAACAACCAGACTGACAGACAGACTGACTTGATACAAGCTTTGTAAAAAATTGGATAAAAAGAGTTAAGGAGGAAGCATCGCTGCAATGTGTGAATACACTGTATGTGTAAATGTAAACCTTTAGTGAAGGTCGAATAGCCTGACGATAAAGGTGTTGTGTCGTTTTACTCATCGAGAAATGTTTTGTTTGTTTTGTAAAATGTTTTACATGTTTCGGATGTTCCTTCAGAGTTGAAGATAGTTACTTCCTAGTCCAAACCTCCGGCAGAACGACGGGGGATGGGAGCGGGCAGGGTTAGAACCCGGGACCATCGATAAATCGAAGCGACAGTCCAGCGTGCAAACCGCTCGACCAGGCAGCCACCATGTCACCATGTCACCACTGTTCCTTCATTGTTGCTATTAGTTCAGGACAGAAGATTTCTAAGTAAAATAGCAATTATACATTAAAAAAACACATAACCATAATCTCCGAATTCAAAAACAAAATTTAATAAAATAATCAGTAAGACACAAAGATAAAGGCATATTCCTCGTTCTATATGCTTGGACAAATTTGTACAAAAGCTCCTACTTCCATTAGCGCTATTAGAGCATGGAATGGGTTGCCTGAGATAGCCAGGAAAACCAGTGACTGGGCAGAATTTAAGTCATTGGTTAATATGCATGACTAAATGCACAACGCGTTGAAGGTAATCATCTTCTCTTTTGAAGTAACGTCTGTACCATATAAGATAAGATAAGTTGTGATTCTGAGTTTTCAATATAAAGATGTTGTTGTTGCTTTATTTTTTTTAGCTCCTTCCTTTTTCGTATTAGAAAAATAGAAAATTAGAACAAAATTTGGAAAGTTTAAATTACGTTTTGAAACATAAGCATACTAGAAAAAGAGAGACGAGAGATGGAAGGATATGCCTGGATCCGTAAGATACTGATTACGTCGACATTTTATTTTAAACTTCAGAATAAAGTTTAAATTTAGATTTACATGTAATAGTTACAAAGCAACCAGTTTTGAATATTATTTTAACACATCTATTTACTAGTTGACATTTCGAAGATGCTTCAATACAATAAACACCCCAGACAGCTAGATTGTTTTTCAGACTTGACGCCAGGACAGTCTTGCAAGGACTGAAAAGCCCTAATGTTTCCTATAATAAACAACATAGAACAGCTCTTGTAAAAAACCTCAACAACAACAAATTTGTTCTATAATGGATGCCCAGCACACATTAAAAAAGAATAAATAAAAAAAAGAGGAGACATATGCTAGATGAAAAAAATCGAAACAATCGAAAATCTCTCTCTACCCGGAAAAAAATTTAAAAAAAAGTAGAGAACCGAATAAACGAGAAATGATCTCATCCAAAATTCAAGAAAATTGAGACCTTTTTAAATATCGACCAGACCCAATAAAGTATTTCGTTTCAACAAAACACAACTGAATTGGATAACACTTGTTACGGAAGCTAATATAAGAACTAGTAAAATTAGCTTCTCAGCATGTCTTTCAAAGCTGCATGCTATATCCAAGTCTAAACAAAACAACAACTGTAGAAGAAACATTAAATAATAACTGTTTGTTCAGAAAACTTATGGGCAGTTATCGCTCATATAAGAGTACTCGTCCAACTTAAAAATGCGAAAGAAGAAGAGTAGAAATAATGAAGACTGACTATTGCTTGTTTGTTCAATCATCTTTTCACTCTCTCATTTTCTAATTAAACATTTTCATCTATTATTTGCGTTCATTTCGTTTCTAATTTCTTTATTTCTTAATTTTGGTTTAATTTTCAACTGGGAAAAAGTCAATAGATCAACAAATAAAACAAAATAGTGTAGCTATAAAAAAAAACGAATTTTTAAAACGTTTTGAATTCTATCTATTAAGTTAACTTAATTACTTTCTTATTCCTGTAAACCCCCAGTAGAGCATATGGCTGCAACCACACCTCTCCACCTCTTCAACTGCTCCCTTGTCATTCCAGTATCCTCAGCTTCACTGATGACTGATCTCTTCCTTTTTTTTGCTTGGACCTGACCGCTTTCCTCTTTCCTTGCGGATTTCAATCAAGTACCTGCCTTGCAACATCGGTATTTAGTTTTCTCACGGTATGTCTATCCAGCTCAACTTTTTAATATCTTGGGCTAAGAAGATAAAGATAAATAAAAAAAAGCTCTACTTATCACTCCACCCAGCTCTAATCCTATACTCT
>JADKLZ010005465.1:3119005-3129175 GCA_021533235.1 Biomphalaria straminea | reverse complement strand
AACATCTATTAGTTCTGACAGTACATCAGCTTCTATTAGTTCTGACAGTACATCAACATCTATTAGTTCTGACACTACATCAGAATTTATTAGTTCTGACACTACATCAGAATCGATTAGTTTTGATAATACTCTAAAATCCATTAGTTTCGACAAGTCTTCAGCATTTTTTCTTTTTAACACCACACCAGAGTCTATGAAATCTGTCTTTACATCAGCATCCGTAAGTCCTATCACTAAACCAGCATTTAATAGCTATGAGATTTCTAGTAGTGTACCTTTTTCTTTAAACATTTCTTTGTCTTTATTTACATCTGTTACAACAACCATTACAAATAAAACACCTATTACAATTACAACACCTATTATAAATACAAAACCCATTACAAAAACAACGCCTATTATTAATACAACACCCATTACAAATACAACGCCCATTACTTATACAACACTGATTACTAATACAACACCTCTTACTTCTGCTATAAAGAACGTGAATTTTGTCAAGGAAAGAAATTATGGTAAGTCTCTTTCATTTGATATAATATTAAAACTTGTCTTATATATTTATTAATTGAATATGTATACATCAAAAGTCTGGAATGAACTCTGGAGCGTATCAATTATTTTTACAGTTCAATTGTATGGTCTCATTAAAAAACGGTTCTGATAGACTCGTGATATAAGCTCGGATATACTAGAAAAGACATATACATTCTATTTAACCTTTGCAAAAAAAAAAAAAAAAAAAAAAGTTTTGTAGTTCCTCATAATGGTCACTGTCTTCATATGAAGCTTAAATGCAAATGTTAAAAAAAAAATAATGTGTTTCCAATTTCTCCTACAAGCTTGCAAACTCGTGGGATCTCGAGTACTGCCTTGAAACTTAACGCTCTTTCCAAAACGGCTAAAACGACTTTCTATGTATTTGACTGTTAGTGAATATCTTTTAAATTTGGGAATAAAACTCTATCTAATTGATCTATTAAGAAAACTCCATAGACATAAATAAATATAGACTGGAAAAAGGAAATAACTTTATGTAACTTGAAAACATGTGTATCTATTGTATTCGGATTTACGAATTCTGAAAAATTGAAAAATTGCATGATCTTCAGTCTTAGAGATTAAACAAAACTCATAGACATAAATAAAGTACACAAAATTGCAAGTCACAATTTTTCGTTTCATAAAAGTCTTTTATCGGCCTACCATTGAACGAGGTTTTAATCAGGGCAAAGGATAGAGAGGAATGGAAAAAGATGGTACACAAGTCTTGCTTGATACCCCAAAGGTCCACCAGACTAAGGGATAGGTAACAGGTAACTATATTTATTTATGTCTATGGAAAACTCATTATAATTTGGACTAGAGATTTATTTCCTGTGTTTATGTCAAAGGGAATTCTTTGTGTCTTCTGTAAAGAGTTAAATCATGGAACTATACTAAATAAACAAAAAGACATTCTGGAACTCTGTGTGTGTCTCAGTGTGTGTGTGTCAGTGTGTGTAATGGCGGATGGAGTGACAAGGAATTCTATGGAGCTCAAATCTTAAGTTAGGCTAAATGACCGTTACGGAGAAAAGGTTACTGCAAAAAAAGCAATAAAGACCATATTTCGGTGATTGTATGTAGGGGGTTTTGTTGGGGGTGGGGGTACTAGGGTTTAACGTTTTAACTTTCAGTAGCTATTTAGTTTTGAGATGTAATCGTAATTGACATATGAATTATATGAAACGTTCGGTTATTCGCAACTCTGATGTAGGGCATACTTATTGAAATTTAAAATATATCAGCACAGATTAAACAACTGATTAAATAAACACAAAACAAAACATAATTAGATATATTATGTATAATCTTTTTTTTTACAACGTTTATATCAACTAACAGGGTTTGTGTGTCTGTACGGTAAAAAAAAATTGAAAACGTTATTTCTCTCACACCTATTCTCGGACCAAGTTGATACTTTAATAAATTATTTATTGTTCCTAACAATATATGAATCAGTTATAAAATTGAACACATTCAATTTATAATTGATAATTAATTATCTTATTCAAAAATAGATAAAGGACATAATTTCCACATTGTAGAGTGGTATAAATGTGGAGTTGTATATATTGTCCAGTGGTCTTGAAAACCAGCCCTTATTTAGAAGAAATAATTCAGTCCCGAACATGACCAGATTTACAACAGGGCAGCGGAATTTTCAGTACAGATGAAGTTCTGGTAAGAAAGTTATAGTCCCACTGGAGGCGAGGTCATAAAACACACTGTCATTTTCAGCCATCTCCAGAAGATATGCCTTTCTACACATGTCCATTAACCACATCAAAGGTTCCGCTTAAATAGATTCTTCTTTGACTCTGCTTTGTGTAGGCAGACGTACACGCGTTTGTCAAGTCCAGACCTGTTGATGGTTTCTCTGGCATTCGCATTGTTCATCCGCGAGTACAGTTGTTATTAAATTTCTGTCTGCAGTTAATACTGTTAGATAAACAGAAGTATTGGACACGAACTCAACGTTGTCTGATTTGGTCATGCCCATTGAAGCACTCATATCAAGGACATCGAAAGCAATAGTCTCACTCTGATTATAGGTTACTCCTCTAGTTTCTTCATGTGGCGTTTTCTTTTCAGGTTTACGCGTATCGTTGAAAAGCTTGTCATCTTCTTTATCTTTAAAGCTAGACTCATATGACTTGTCATTTTGATCATCGACGGTCTTGTATTGTCTGTCGGGGGGCCGCCTCTGAGCTTATATTGTTTATGATTTACTTGTTTTGTAATTCTTATGCAGTTAAATTTTATATGGATAAGACTGGAACAGTTTTTTTTTTTAAAATTCTGATTGAAAAAGGTTCATTGCAAAAACAATGAAACAATTCCAATCTGGTCGCGACCAAAGAAGCAACTTTAAAAAAAAAGGGATAGCAGCAAGACACAAAGACCCGAACATGTTTTCTTTCTTTTATATATATATTAATTATTACAAATAATTGTGTTTGAAATTAAACAAGAATATTAAAAAAAAAAGTACAACACTGTACACATTATCATTTGCAATACGTTAGACCGTTCCTTTTGCTAAGCACGAGCGTCATGGACTTCAATCCTACAATGAAACAATTAAGCTAAGAAGAATTGCATATTTTTCTCTCATCCCATATTTCTATCTATATATATTTTTCGTCTTCTCATTGTTCATTCCTCCTTTCTTCCTTTTCTATTTCGTCCGTATCTCTTACCTATTCCCTTCCTCTCTATCCTCTGTTTACCTTTATCCTTTAATTACCCCATCCCTTCTCTATACAGCATGTTCTTATGTAAAGTCAAGATCACTGATCATCCAAATTATGAAGCAAAAAAAAAGAAAAAAAAAGTTTGGTTCAACTGAGATGTCCTTTTTTTTTTCACGACACCGAAAAGGGTTAAAAACTTTAAATTGCTTTTTTTTTTTTTTGGTCCATTGGTCCCAGAGAACTTAAGACACCTTTTACGGCATTGACTCGAGACCAATGGTTATAGAGGACCTAAATACTGACCTGTGACGTAGTAAACTGTGAGCAGGTCGTGACGACATTCGCTTCAAGTCGCAATAGGTTTCACCGTTTCGGTTAGGCAGAAAAAGAAATAGGTCATGGTATTTAGACCTGCCGATAGGTTGCATTTTTGCTCAAAAACATTACTGCATGAAAAACATTATAAATACTTTAAAAAAAAAAAAGGAAAGATTATACGAAGTATTATTGGATCAATTAGTTTGGATCATTCATTTAATTAAATTAGTAACAGATCTAGACCAGAAACAAATCTTTGTGATTAATTATACTTTTATCAATTTTTCTTGTTAAGCGCTATTTCATGCTTTGAGCTTTCTCAATACTCTTTGATCCTGTCATTAGTCTGGACCAGGTGGGAAAATGGGGAGGGGGGTAGAAAGAATTGACATCTGAGTGGATCTGACCATAATTGCTTTGATAAAGCTAAGGAAGATGGAGAACGACCTGAATTTGAACTTTTGGCTCACTTCTCTTCAGCTGATATTCTAACCACTCTGCTAGTGAAGTGTTTATGAAAATAGAAGATTGCATTGTTATCTATTGTTTGTTACAAACGTACTTTAAATCGCGAACTATAAAGGGGACTAATTCTGCTTAATACACCATCTAAGTCAAGTAATATTTATTTTCATTGTTCGAGATGCAAAAAAAAAAGTATTTACCAAATCGTTAATTTTTTTATTAATTCGTAAAAGAAATAACGATTCAAAGTTTTAGCCTGATCCAAGTTTGGGTTTGGAGAGATTATTTTTTTTTACCAGATAGACAGATAGACAGAGTGAATGGATATAAAAAAAAGTAAAGTAAAGTTCCCCTATCAGACCTTGTGGACTATAGGGCAGATGATGTAAAGGTCATCTAATTTCTTTGGCCTATGCACAACGACCAACCGCCTTTAATTTTTCCCAACTAATGTCAGGTACCCATTAGAGCTGGGCGGACTGGGAGGCGCCCAAGGATCCCGAAATAAAATTCCCAGTTGATATAAGCTTTGTATATAAAAAAGAGGCACTTATATGAACGTACTAAGATAAACTGTTACGCTTATTTTACAAAGACGATTGCACCATGAAATTGACTTATTTAACATCTATTAGAACATTTAGTATTTGGCAATGGTTTAAATTTAATTTCTTTTTCTGTCAGCACTGAGTACTGTGGAAACAACTTTTACAATAAAGTTCAACGAAAGATTTCATGAAAATTTAAGACGAAAAGATTCGGAGGAATTTAAAGCGGCAGCCATAAAGTATACATCTATGGTTAGATTAGACATTTGTTTTTTTTACTTTTTTATGTTTTGCTAAACTGTAAATAACAAGGATTAAATAAACGTGTCGAGTAAAAAAAAATAATTCCTCATCAATGATGCAGACTTTTCCCATAACACTGTCACTGACTTTCTGGTCGTGCGCTATGCATGCTGGGCTGTCGTACGGTTGTCTCGACCTTGAGTGTTCCTGCCCGCTGCCATTCAGCGTCGTCCTGAAGTAGGAAGTGTATTATGTTCAGTACGTAAACCATTTAAACATACATTTATGTTTAGCCTCCAGCTTCATTTCAGATTTGAATCTATTTAATATATGAGAGCCCCTTTCAGACCATGTGGTCTATGGGGCAGATGATGTAAAGGTCATCTGATACTGTGGTCTATGGTTAACGAGGGTGTCATGTGGCCAGCACAACGACCAACCGCCTTTACTTTTCCCCAACTAATGTCAGGTACCCATTAGAGCTGGGTGGACTCAGAGGCGCCCAAGAATCCCGAAAACAAATCCCAGTCTTCACCAGGATTCGAACCCGGAACCCCTGATTGATTTACTCGTATACTGACTAACATGTCACTAATTTTCCCACTTACCGTGGACGAAAAAATACAAAAATTTAACCAGTTACTATTTTCTATGTGCCTATAACAACTAACAGACTTTAACGAGCGATTAAATCATGGTTAAATTTAGCGAAAATTATTTTGTAGTCTTGATTTCGACCCAACCTCTTTTTTTAATCCGACATTTTAAAAATTACAAGATGATATTTCCGCTTATTTTTGGCGCAAATTTAAACGGATTTTTAGCTCAGTCGGAAGAGTATCACACTTTAGACCAGAAGGTCAAATATTTAATGGAACGAAAACTTTTTTTAAAGGGTACGGCCAAAGTGATATGTGAGCATTTACTGGGTGTAATAAAAAATAAAAACAAATCAACGGGAGAAGTCGATGGGTAGTGCTAGTTTAATATACACGAGCCGACCCGCGATGTAGCAAACGCTGCTATTTAGTGAGAAAATTACTTGTTGCCCCCCCCCCCCCGGGGGGGGCGGGGCCGCGCTCTCTGTCACCGTGAAAGTTGCGTGGGGTAACTCTAGTCCGACTTGCAGAAATAAAAGAGTTATCTTTCCATGACTTTTTCATCGAGGGTTAGAGAGTCGGGGTGCGTGTTCCTGTCCTGCATTGTTGTCGACGTCGAGAATTATATATACAGATTCCTGCTCGTGTTCCTCCATACAATACATTCTAAATAGACATAGACTTTACTCTACATAGAAACAAAATGTTTTTATATTTTTTAATAAGCTAGCAACAAGTATCGTCTTTTCAAGTTATTCATTTAAACAAGTCGATTAATTATTTTTTTCTACATATTTTTTTTTTATACGAAAACGAAATTTAATTTTTTCCTACTCCTAAGACATATGAACGTATTGTATTTAATTAATTGTTACATTATTTGTGATCCAATTCTATTTTCTTTTGTATCTAACGTATAATAAGTTACAAGCAATATTTTCTACATTAATTCTTTCTTTTTTTTTTTAAGCTATGTCCACACTTTCGGAATTTGCCCAATTTTAAAGAAGTTGAAATTCTTAAGTTTACGTAAGTCTAAAAAAAAAGGAATTGGTGTAGACAATGAAAAATACACATTAAGTATTAGCAACTATTTTTTTTTATTTTCAAAAAGAAGTTATTTTTACGTTAATGATCAATTATTTTGGATGCAATGTTTAATACTTTGAACACCAAGTATTTGTTATCAACAGACCAGGAAGTATCAACGTGGAGACCAATGTTAAACTGCATGTCTTTAACATCACTAATAACATTAACATTTCACAAATTGAGGCTGGTTTGCATAAAATAAAAGAAGAGATGCTACAACTTCCGCTGATCGACAGAGACTTCTTAAATACTGGGTTTGAGAACCAAATAAAGACAGGTAAATAAACGGCTCAACATTCTCATCTTTCTATTGACATTCGTTGAAGCACTCTGGCAGTTGGTGTAACCAAATCCCTCCACTTTTCCAAGTCAGCAGAAGTTCTTAGAATTTTAAGAAAGAGGCCTCTCCATTCTTTAACGTTGTCCAGACATCTTTTCTTTGGACGACCCTTTCTTCATTCTTCCTGCGCTGTCCTTTTGACAGTAAATTGTGTCTTATATTATATTAGAATATGACCGAAACAGTTCAGCTTTCGTCTCTTCACACTCTTGAGGGGTTCTTCCTTTTTGCCTGCTACGTTAAAAATAAAAACTCATGTGTGCTTCCTTTCTAGGTATCTATTACCCAGCAGTTTTCTATAGCCGTTACTCTTCAAAAGTTTGCATTCTTATTTCAGCCTCAGAGTTCAGTGTCCAACTTTCACAACCATATAAAAGCGCAGAGACCACTAGCGGAAAATAAAGTTTTAATAACCAGTTTTTAATAACCAGTTAAGTTTCCATCAATTGCCAAGTAAGGAAAAAACCATAGGGTCATAGAGCAACACAATATACACTCATAGTTTGCCCCCTTTAATTTGACACTACATTATATCACTGTTAATTTCTGTATCGAACTGGGCCGTTTCAATTACATGTCTATAATCGAATTACTACACACACAAACGAACACACACACAAACACGTACACAAATAAAAAAACACATTCTAGTAAACCTTAGACCACAGAAACTAAAAAAAAAAAAAGAAAGTGAGCTCAACGTGTACGAATTTGGTTTATGTCATTCCAAGTAAAAGTAACAACGAAATCTTCCAGATAAGAGCATTTAGTGTTTATGTAGTTACAAGACAAACGGTACTGATCTTCAGCCTTAGAGGCGGACGATCCCGTTAGTGTGACATGGTACGATATATATAGTCTACTCTTACGGCTCAGGGCCCCGCAAAATGACATTCGCCTCGCGCACTGCTCTGTGTCACTTGCACGAATTCGTTCTAGCGTATGGAATAAGAAATGTGCCTCTTTTACTCTCCCTAAAATGTTTGTCACTAATGGCATAGTACTGAGCATACCATCATTCATCATTGGCCTACTTCAGTCGTAGAACGACTATGGTTCATCTCGCACACTTCCTCGTGTGGCCGTGGAGCCCTATTATGGAGAGACACTCCCGTCCACAAGTATCGCAGCTAAAGGTGGTCTTCGCTACAGTGGTAGAGGAGCTGGTCATTTTCCGCGTTGTCCGCTTTTCTTCCAGAGCTGAGGTCCATGCTCTTTCGCTGTCCATAGCCTTCTTGGTCACTGTCTCTCTCCATCTGGTGCGGTCTAGAGCTATGTCTTCCCACTGGTCAGTACTGATGTTCACTGATTTGAGGTCGCGTTTTATAACATCTATGTAACGGAGGTGGGGGCGACCAGTTTTTCTTGAGCCAGACGCAAGTGAGCATACCATAATATAGCAAAATAGAGAGTTGATAAAATAATAATAATAATACTGGTACTACAAATTTATACTTCGTGATATTTTTATAATGTGTTTTTTGGTAGACGAGAAATTAAAATAGAGATTTTGAAGTTTGCCTTTCACTGCTAGCTATTGCTTCTCTTCCCAGCGGTTGAACACTTTCAGCAGGTTGTTGACAACCCATGTTTGGCCAAAGACTCGTGCAACACTGGTTTCTACTGCGACGCGGAAGATTTTAAGTGTCACAAACTGTGTGACACATTGCTGTGTCTAGAAAACTCTTTCTGTCGCTTTGATCAACATGGAGAAGCCCAGTGTCGGTAAGATTAATTACACATTATTAACAAAGTTCTAGGCCTATGTGGAGCAGTCACCTGTATTTTATTTTCCTGAATTTTTTATTTTTTTTTTGTGGACACTTTTATGTAAACTGTTTAAATAGCTATCCAATAGTTTTATTTGTTTTAATCATTTTTGGATAGTTTTTTTTTTTTGTAATAAAGGTCTATAAAATTTTATATCATTGCTACCCCTAAAATTTATTTATTTAATTATTTAGTTATTTATTTTACTTTGTGCTTTGCAAGTTAAACAATAGACGTTATTGTTTCATTTTGGAGTTTGTGAAAATAAAATATGCTGAATAATACAACAGATATAGAATCGCTGACTTTTTTTTAATCTGGGGAAAGAAAGCTTAAGTTGGCAATCACCATTAGTTAGTTACAAAAAAAAAAGCTAATTTAAGCAGCTCACTAGCTAGAATATCATTATTATACACATATCGGTATATACAAATTAGAGGAATTGGTCCAAGTTATGCAGGGGACAATTAATGAGAAAATGGCTTACTTTACATTGTTTAAAATTAAGGTATTTATTTGAACATTATATGGGAAGCGTGGTCGAGAGGCTAAGTGCGGCTTGAGCTTGGCTTGCTTGGCTACCTAGAAGGGGGCTCGAGGTTCGACACCCGACTCGGGCAGAGTTGTGTTTACTGAGCGCCCAAAGGCAGCACGGGAAACCAATTCCTAGATACCCCCTCCCCCCCACTGGTCCACAAATGAGATTGGACCAAAGCGCTCTGAGCATGCCATAAGCATGAAAGTAGCGCTATATAAAAGCTATAATAATAATAACATTTCTGTCCATCTTCTTCTTTTTGTTTTATTACGTTTTTCTCTAGGTTACCTTAAACATCTCGCCATATTGGTTTATATTCTTTTACTGTTACTTTTTATATCTTCTGTATTCTATGCACTGTTCTGCGGGTGTAAATCCGACAAAGACTGTTCAGGTTTAAGCAATTCCGAGAAACAGATCATTGGTATATCTGTTGGAGTAGGCTGTGGGGCTCTACTCCTTGCAAGTTTCATTATCGTCATCATTGTGAAATGGAAAAGACCAAGGTGAGTCGGAGTTTAAGTTAATCACCCTTATTTATATTTAGCCTTGCTCTTGCTGAATGATTTTAAATTACAGATTTGAAATCGTAAACATAAATATTTGGTTATTGTACCATGTGAAAACTATAGAGATAAATGAGAATTTGTGAGATTAAAGAAGAAACGGTTACTTACAGTGTACACCTCCTATCATATCGTGGCATTTAAACTTTCCCGCCTCAACTTCTGCAATGCTTGCTGGGAGCGAACTTGGAGTAGTAATGTATGGAAAAAAAAACGTGAGGTTTGGAACTCACTCCTAGGGCCAGATTTAGACTTTAGAAGGCCCTAAGCTATTTGAGATATGATCCCTTGTAATCAACACAAGGCAAATAATTACTTTTCTTCATACTAATTTTTGGGCCCACATCACAGGTGAATGGGGGCCATACATTGTAGATTATGTTGTCTATAAGGTGAATGGGGGGCCATAAATTGTAGATTATGTTGTCTATAAGGCGAATGGGGGC